>QXTE01000506.1:292285-340273 GCA_003942145.1 Platysternon megacephalum
AGGGAACCGGTGTGGCGGGAGCTGCACAGACACACAGCGAGAGGCAGTCCCTGCCCCAGCCGAGATCAAGGCCCCATTGTGCCGGGCGCTGCACAGATACACAGCGAGAGACAGGCCCTGCCCCAGCCGAGATCAGGGCCCCGTTGTGCCGGGCGCTGCACAGACACACAGCGAGAGACAGGCCCTGCCCCAGCTGAAATCAGGGCCCCGTTGTGCCGGGCGCTGCACAGACACAGCGAGAGACACTCCCTGCCCCAGCTGAGATCAGGGCCCCGTTATGCCAGGCGCTGCACAGACATACAGGGAGAGACAGTCCTTGCCCCAGCTGAGATCAGGCCCCGTTGTGCTGGGCGCTGCACAGACACACAGGGAGAGACAGTCCTTGCCCCAAAAGTTTACCATTGAAAATAGTCAAGGCAGGCACAGGCTAGGAGGAGAACCAGAGGCCCAGAGCAGAGAAGCACCGTGCCCAAGGTCACACACCTTGGCAGCGTCCCGTCAGAGCTGAGAATGGAACATATGTGACTTGATTACCTGTCCCATGCCCTAGCTACTGGATTTCCTTCCTGGGGGTGCTGTGAAACAGGGGAAAGAATGGGTAGGCCTTAGACAGTTAGGAGTCAGGACTAGAACCTACAGCTTCTTGAGGCGCATGCCAATGCCCCTACCCACTAGATCATGCTGTTCCTATATTCCCTTCCAGTGGGTGCATAAAAGACAGCAAATGGCCTGATTATCAGAACTTCAGCCTGATGAGGTTGCAGTCTTCGGTTCCTGGCTTGAGTGACGGGCAAGGCGTGTGGATAAATGGCAAATAGCTGGGCCTTGAAAAGGGGGAGGTACCTGCATGTCACTCATTTCCCTTTGGATTGTCTACATTTTAGAGTCCCTTGTTCTCCCTCCAATTGTAGATTAATGGCAGGAGTCAACAGGAGCCTGTGTTGTTGTAAAGGAATATTTATTTGGATATAAATTAAAGTATGAAAAACAAATAGAAAAAGCCATAGGTGCCCTAACAATTAGATTTGCAATCAAACAAGAATAAGCATTTAGCAGCATCAGATGCCCACGTATGGGTGGTTAACGCAACACCCCGCAGCAGGAAGGCTGAAATTTTCAAAGCAGCTCGCAGATTTTAAATGCCCATTGAACAACCAGAACTACATACATCCACAGCCACCCTCGTTATGAAGGAGGTGGCTCTTTATATACTGCCCCTGGTTCCCAGCATTCCCTGTTGTGTAGGCCTACACATCCCAGCATGCCTTTGGGACTACATTTCCCAGGATACCTTCTGCCTGATGGAAGAGGGCAGCCTTGCCCCACCCCCATTTCAAGGCTCTGATTCTAGGCAGTCAGCAGCCTAGGTTCTCCCCCAGAGCACTACATCCTGGGATCCATTCCTCTAGGGCGGATCTCTTTTCTCCCATTTCTTTGCAGCTCAATCCCTGGAATGAATCATAGAATCAATCATAGAAGATTAGAGTTGGAAGAGACCTCAGAAGGTCATCCAGTCCAACCCCCTGTTCAAAGCAGGACCAACCCCAACTAAATCATCCCAGCCAGGACTTTGTCAAACTGGGCCTTAAAAACTTCTAAGGATGGAGATTCCACCACCCTTAGAGGTTTTATGAGTAATATGACCCCCAAAATGTCCTTCCTCTGTCCTAAAGAGCCAGTATACCTTGTCACAGGAGAGCTTGGCAAAGGGGTTGTTGACTCGGTCTCCTGATCTGTAGCCACTCAGGGATTCCGTTTCCCTCAGCTCCATGGGGCTGCTCCCTTATTTATACACACAGAGAGAGTGTCATATACACAGCCAGCAGCAAGAGAAGGAATTGCAGTGCAATCACTCCAGCCACCACCAGCGCGATCCTGGCAGCATCGCTCAAAGGCCCTGAAATGAAAGAGGAGAAGGGGAGCATTGCAAAGAGGTTCCTAGATTGTCAGCTCACTGGGGCAGGCGCCATCTTTTTGTTCTGTGTTTGCTCTGCGCCTAGCGCACTGGGGTCCTGGGCCATGACGGGGGTCTCCTCGGCGCTGCTGCAATACAAATGAACTGCCCCCAAAACGTCGTGAATGGAGAGTTAAGGTTGCCCAGCGCTGCCTCATGCCCTTCCAGCACGTGGAGAGCTGCTAAGCTTAAACCTCTAGAAACCAGTAAATACAATTAAGGTACATGCTAACCCAGCAACTTCACCTTAACTCTGTCCCTGGGAGCTGGTTGGAATTTTTCACCAAAACATTTTTCTGTTGGAAAAAGGCGGATTTGGCAAAACCAAAACGTTTTGCAGGAAAGATCCCACTACTCACTCAGACCTGGGAATGGAACCCAGAAGTCCTGAGTTCTGGTTCTTCTTCAAATGGTAGTGTCTCATGCCAACTTTCCCAAAATAACCAGGATGATATTTGTCAAAGTTAATTCTGTGATGGTGAATACCCCCAGCATGTCCTGAGTATCTTCCCCCACCCACAACCCATTACATCTCACTCCCCTCCCAGAGCTTATGATAGAACCCAGGAGTCCTGAATCTCAGTCCCCCAGCCCACAACCCATTAGACCTTTCTCTTCTCCTACCGCTGGGAATAGAAAGAGGAATCCTGACTCCCACCCCCCAACCTAATAGACCCCACTCTTCTCCTAGAGCTGGGGTTAGAACCCAGGAGTCCTGAATCCTAGCCCCTCACCCCCACTCCCAACCCATTAGATCTCACTCCCTTCCTGGAGCTGTGGACAGAACCCAGGAGTCCTGACGCCCAGGTCTCTTCTCTAACCACGGTCTAACATCAGCTGCCATTTACACGGACTTACCTCCCTTTCCATTCTCACTGAGGTCTCCCTCTCCCTGAGGCGGGGTTCCCCGGACAGGCGGAGATGGGGTGGGCTCTGAAATGAGAAGGGGGTAAGAGATGAGAGTGGGGATTTGGGGCACAGCCTCTCCCCGTGATGCTGTCCCTTCTCCAGGGCTGGCTTTAGCCTGCTGAGATGATTCCCTTATTGATCCTCTGCTGGGGGTGTGGGCTCTCTGGTCTTCTCTGTCTGGCCTCATGCTGGAAGGACCTGGTTATTTCTTTAACCCCCCGTCCCCAGATTCTGCAGCCAGCTGTGCCTTTAGAAACCAAGCCTAGAATGTGCAACACAGATTAGCCATTTCCAGCTACATTTGTCCAGCCAGGACACAGCTGCTATGCTCCCAGTGAGCTCTCCACGGGCTAGAGAGGGAAAGAACAATTCCCTGAGCTGCTTGGTCCCATGTGCACGCTCTATACAGGCCGTGCACTGAGCGGAGTTACTAGGGGACTGAGCGGGGGGGGAGCACAGGACTCACCCAGCACTCCCAGGTCAATGTGAGCCACGCACTCCCCAGTGACCATGGAGACCACCTGGTAGCTGCCTTCCGCTCCTCTGCTCATGCGCTCCACTTCGAAGCCTCTGCTGGACACGGAGATCTTCTCAGCGAAGGGGATGCGGGGAGGCTGCGAGATCCCATTGAGGGAGACCAGGATCTCCTCCCAGCGGGAGGCGGAGCCATTGAGGCGATACACGTGGAAGGACGTCTCGACGGTGTGAAGGGGGATGCGCACAGAGCCTCCTTCGGCCGTGGACCAGGAGACCTTCCGACAAACCACGGGAACTGCAAGGGTTAAAAGCCAAGCTGATTATAGGGGAAGGGGGGAGCACGTGGTATGGCAGAGATGGTGGGAGGAGCTTGGGGTTTGATGAGGCCAGAGATGGGATCGTTAGATCCTCTAGTCCGATCTCCTATATCTTATAGGACAAAGAATTACACCCAGTCACCCCCGTTCTGAACCCAGAAATTTGTGTCTTCCAGCATCTTCCAGCGAGACGTCCAGGCTGGAGCTGAAGGCACTGAGATGTTGGAGAAGACACCACTTTGCTGTGGGAGTTTGGGCTATTGGTTAATCACCCTCGCCGGTAGGTTGGATGTGGGCTTGCAGCTAGGTTTGTGTGTGCTGATGAGGCGGAGGCTGTGTGAGGTTGAGGGAAGCCGGTCTGGGGTTTCTAGAACGTTACGGCATGAAAACTGTCAAGGGCCACGTTCTTCCGTGCAGCAAAATCAGAGTCGCTGATCGCATCCTGTATCTCTGGGCCAGAATTTCTGGGTTTCCAAACCAAACCTTTCCACTAGGTGGCCAACACCAGGAATTCTTTATGCCAGAAATGTGTGCTTCATAGATGCCAAGGCCAGAAGGAACTAATCTGATCATGTAGTCTGACCGCCTGGATAACCCAGGCCAGAGACCTGCCCAAAATAATTCCTAGAGCAGATCTTTTAGAAAAGCATCCAATTTTGAGTTAAAAATTGTCAATAATTGAGACTCCACCACAAATTGTTCCGACAGTTAATTACTTGCACTCTTTGAAAATTTACACCTTATTTCCAGTCTGAATCTGTCTAGCTTCAACTTCCAGCCATTGGATCGTGTTCTATCTTTCTCTGTTTGACTGAAGAGCCGATTATTAAATATTTGTGCCTTTGTAGATACTTACAGACAGTAATCAAGTCACCTCTAAGCCTTCTCTTTGTTAAGCTAAATAGATTGAGCTCCTTGAGTCTATCACTATATTTTCACTTGAAAATTTCTCGCTGAATTTGTTTCGATTTTTTCCCACCAAATGAAAAAATCCATTTAGAATGTAGTCAAACCAAAATATTAGTTTCAGTTTGAATCAAATGGAATCTTAACTAAATGAAAAAAATTAGTTTCAGTTTGAATCAAATGGAATCAAAACAACAATAACAAATAAAGATGTTCATTTTTGAGGGCTATTTTCCCCTTTTCTCTCTCCCCACCCATTTTCCTCTGGAAAAATGGAGATAAGGGAAAAATAAATACCAAAAACAAAAGAAAAAAACTAATCACAATATTTCCATTTGATTTGAATCAAAACCAATATTTTTCAGTTTGAATCAATTCAAAATACATTTTCCAATTTGTCAAAATCTGAATGGTACAAACATTTGTCTAGAAAATTTTCATATCATTTGAAAAAACATTGTTCTGTTTTAAAAAAAACTTCTTGACACATTTTTTTGGACTATCTCTAATTCTCACCAAAATTTAATTTTGACTCATTTCAGACCAAAACCTATTATTTCCATTTAAATCAAATGAATCAAATCAAAACAAATGTTTTTTTTCATTGGGGGGGGGATTTTTTTCCTTTTTCTATTTTCTTCCTTCTCTCTTTATCCTCCCTCCTTCCTCCCCTCTATCCCCCCACACACACACTGGAAAAGGGGGCAAAAAGGAACCCACTAATAAAGGAAACAAATAAAAAAATTCATTTCACCTCCATGTGATCTGAATCAAACTGAATATTTGTCATGTTGAATCAATTCAGTACAAATCTTCTGTTGTCAAAAAGCACAGAATTTTGAATGGTACAATTATTTTATTGTAGACATTTCTCATACGGGTCGAAAATACATTTTTTCAATTGAAAACCCTTTTCTGACAAAACAAAATTCAACCATCTCTAACTTCTCTCATGCTGGGTTTCCCCCAGTATTCCACCATGGCTCCTTGCCACCCCCAAACGGTCTTTGAAAATCACACCTCCCAGCTGGGGATTTTCCGGCTCCCCTCTCTTTGGCTCTGTGCTGCGCAGAAGCCCTTCGATGTTATTAAATCCCCTTTCGAATGTCTCTGTGTCAGAGTCACTCAGCATCTGATCTGCTGTTTGGGTCGCAGGCTGATGTCATGGTAGAGTTTAGAGGCCTAATCAGGGATTGGGACCCCACAGTGCTAGGCACTGTACATGCATATGCCAGTAAGACAGTCCCTGGCTCAAAGAGCTAGTAGATATACAATCCAGGAACACATCCTCCCCTTCCTGTCAGCCCCCCAAATACCCATCCACCCCCCCCCTTCCTTTCAGCCTGACCCTCACAAATCCATCCAGGCCCCCACGGCCTGTCCACAATCCTCCCAAATATCCATCCATGTTACCATCCTCAAATCTATCCATGCCACCCAACCCTCCTCTCGGGACCCCTGAAATCCATCCATCCCCCTTCAGCTCTCTTCTCGGGACCCCCTAATCTACCCCTGGCCCCCTCAGGCTCTTAAAAATCCATCCATACCCACTGCCCCTCCTGTCAGAAACTCCCCTCCATCCCTGGTCTCCCTTCAGAACCTGTCTCCTTTTGCCTCCCCAAATCCATCCATCTCCCCTTTCACCCATTCCCTCAGCCCTCCTGCCTCCCTCACATCATCCATCCTCCCTTACCCCACTTCTTCCACTGGTTCCATTCCAGGTCCCTCTCAAATCCATCTCTGCCTCCTTGCCCCATTTATCTCCTCACCAGCTGGAGTAGGGGTAGGATAGGAGGGACCTTCCTCTGTTTCCCCAAGGGGATGAAGGTAGCTCTGGGCTTGGCTGCCTAGAAAGAGCCCTGGAGGTTGGGGTTCCCTATGCTAAGCTGGGTACTGCAGCTCTGGTTCTCCAAGCAGGCAGGGTGGGTCAGGCCCCTTGGTTTGCCTGGTGGGGGGAAAGGAATCCTTCCTGAAGTGGTAGGTCACTTACCTGAGGTGGTGACTGGCTTCCCTTGGGTGGTTACTATCAAGAGGAGCAGTAGTGGCCAGAGGAGATGTCCCTTTGACATCTTTCCTCTTCAGTGGCAGTGCTAGAGTGAACCAATTTCCCCCAGAGCCTGCAGTAGGGGAGCCCCTGAGATAACGTGCATCTGCTGAGTCAAGAGAAAATCCCCTCATTGCTGGGAAGGGAGTTGTGCAAAGAGATGGGTTTCTCCCTTGTCGTGATCTTTGGGATCACTGTCCACCTGACACAAGAGGCTTTTGACAGCCGCAGACACTTACAGCAAACGGATTTCCGCACAACTCATGCTCCGTCTTTGTCTCCTTTGTTTACCGGGGCACTATCTCTCCCCCCCCCCCAAACTTTCTATTTTTCTTTGCTAGCTAAACAAACCACGTTCCGGGATCCATAGCGGAGAGGGAGGTGGACAGAGAAAGCTGAATGACACTGGGCTGCCAGGTTCGCCTTCTGCCAAGCTGATCCCGGCCAGAGTCTTTATTTTCTCTCCAGTGGTTTCTCATAAACAGAAGTTAAACTCGGTGCCAGAGCCTGACTCACCTTTCTCTGTTGCCAGCTTCCTGGAAATCAGCTGTAGCCGGGGAAAGAGCTGGAGAAATTTAAGCCTGTGCTATAATTAGGCAGATGGGGTAAGGCATTAAATTCAGGTATGCACTGTAAATAGACATACGCACACAAATCATGAAGGTGGAGTTAAGGGTGCAGCCTCACCACTTCCCTGTGCTCCTTGGGCCCTTCTGGAATGGAAGAACAGAATTCCTAACATGCGAACTTTGGGGAAACTCAGGAAATGCAAAGTGAAGGGAGAAACTGCCACACCAATCTTAACGCTGCTCCCTTGGGAATGGTGCAGGAGGACTGGGGATTATAACAGAATTCACCCCCTCCCCTAATCAACCTGTCATTCTCTCTGTGCCCAGCACTGCTCGCAATCCCCACTCCCGATCGACACCCTGGGACCCAGTGTTGTGAACTGGGCAGCGATATTGATCTGGTGGGTATTGCTACTGGCTGGCAGAGGCTGGTATGGTGCTGTGATCTCCCAGAGGGGTGAAAAGGGGCAGAGTTAAGGTTAGAGGGTGAGAGAGAGAAAACTACCCACTCCTTGTCCTCAGCCTAACAACCCCGCCTCCTCTTTTGCTGGCACCCTGCAGGTCTAGCCGTCTGAGGTACGTCTACACCGCCATAAAAGACCCGCAGCATCGCCGCGAATGGCCCGGGTTAGGCGACTCGAGCTGCCGGGCTATAAAACTGCAGTGTAGACGTTTGGGCTGGGGCTGGAGCTTGGGCTCTGAGACCCCGGGAGGGGGCAGGATCTCAGATTCCGGCCCTAGCCCGAATGTCTACATTGTAGTTTTATAGCCCCGCAGCCCCAGCCCCATGAGCCCAAGTCAGCTGACTTGGGCTCAGAGACTCGGTGTAGCTGTTTTTTTATTGCAGTGTAGACATGCCCAGTGAGTTCCATCCTGCTGCCCATCACCATGGTATCTGGGCACCTTCCATGAAAAATCAACAGCAAAGTCCCTAGTGGATTTCACGGTGTCTCTGGCTCTTCTCCCTTTATGAGATCAGAACCCTGCTCGAGGGAGGGTCTTTTTGTTTTCGGAGGGCGGGGCGAATTTGGGAATAGGGTGACCAGACAACAAGTGTGAAAAATCGGGATGGGGGTGGGGGGTAATAGGAGCCTATATCAGAAAAAGACCCCAAAATCGGGACTGTCCCTATAAAATCGGGACATCTGGTCACCCTAATTGGGAATAAACGGGGGGTGTTCAAATTCTGAGCCTCTGAGTAGTTTTGCAGCGTCTCCTGAAGCTGGGCAGACGCCGGCTGGGTCCGGTCTCCTCTGGAAGATTGTTCCACAGCCAGACCCCCTCGACGGAGTAGGCTTTGCCCCCAGCTCTCTCTGTGAGCTGCATTGTCCCAGAGGAGCACAGCTGTCGCGGGGGTTCATAGATCGAAATTCGGCCTGCAGCTGGGGCTTGATCCGTTAGTGACTTTGAAGATTCCAACCCAGCTGGCATTAGAAGCTGGTCCCGAGCCAGCGGAGGGACTTGGAGCCCAGATCTGCATGCAGGGCAGGGCTGGCACAAGGGCAGATGGGGTGGGATTGTGTCCACTGGAAGAGCTGGGGGAGGAGGCTTGAAGGGGGCTGGTCCCCCTGGGGCACATAAGCACTTAATGGCTAATGTCTCAGGCTCAGCCAGCTGCCAGAGGCTGGGGGCGGTTACAGAATCCAGGAGACGTTCCTGGATTTCAGGGACACCTGCTGGTCAAGCTGGTTAATTGCAGGAGTTCCAGGGTACCGCCCATCTCTGCAGGTAACAGGCCCATCAATTAATAGGGCACATGCTCCCCACCCGTGAGCGCCTGCCCTGGTACCATGCCTTTAGTTTAAGGGACACATACAGGTGCCCTTTCTCCCCTTTCTATACTGAGGCTTGCTCGCGTTGGGAGAGTGGAGCAACAGACTGGACCGCGGGAGCTGATCAGCGCTGTGAAATGTGAGGTAAAGGTGATGGGGTCACTGGCGAGGCAGGGGTTAACGTCACCTTTCCAGGGGGAAACACAGGCTGGGAAACCCCTGATGCACCAAGAGCCCTGGTGGGAGCAGGACCCTGGCCAGATCAAATGCATGGGGATTTCCCCAGCGGCACGTAAAAGAAACAGAAACTCTACAGCATTGCTGCCTCCAGTATCAGCAGCTGGCTGAGCCCTGCAACGGGCCAAATTCTGCTTTCCATTAGACTGGTGTAAATCCAGAGTAATCGCCTCATCGCCTTCAATTAGATGAATGCTGGTCTCACAATGGGGTATATTCAGAACCATTCCACTGACGTCACTGGCGTCACTCTGGGTTTACACTGCGGTCGTTGAGATCAGAATCCAGCCCCACTGACGTCACTGGAGTCACTCTGGGTTTACACTGGGGTCGCTGAGATCAGAATCCAGATCGGACTCCACTGATTGCAGTGGGACCACTCCAAATTTATACCCAGATCACTGAGATCAGAGTGGGTGTCCCCTCTCCTGCATGATGTCTGAGGGTAACCAACCTGTAATTCATATGGGATCAGGTCTCTCCCCGTCCTTCCCAACAACACCACAAAGGTTTTAATCGACAAGAAGGACAGTAGGAATTCCCAGACTGGATCAGACCTGAGATCCTTCTAGTCCAGCCTTCTAGTCCTTTCTCCAACCAGGGGCGCCAGAACAGGGGGCAGAGGGAGCAGGAGGCCATGGCCCCATCACTTTTAAAAGTGGAAGGGTTATGCCCTCTCACTTCTTACTGGCCATAAGGGTGAGCGACGAGGATGGGAGGGGGCAGAGAGGAGCGAGCAGGGGCAGGGCCTTGGGGGAAGGAGCAGTGCAGGGGCGGGGCTTCAGGGGAAGGGGCAGGGCCTCAGGGAGAAGGGGTGGCACGGGGGCGGAGCCAAGGTTCAGGTGTTGGTGAGGGACCTTCTATTGCTCCTGTCTCCTACAGCAGCTAGCGCCAGCTGCTTCAGAGGCTGCAAATATTGTCTAACTTCTTGGCCCAAAAGAGGCAACGTTATATTGCGTGGTCTGAAAAGAAAGTTAAATCATAGACAACAGTGATCGTGTAAGGAAACCAGCCCTCCCCCTCCTCCCCCCTTACCTCTCTCTTGGATGAGCATATCCTAGGATTCCTTCGGCCTTACCTGCTTCCTGCAGGTTGTGTTTAAATGCAGTTGTATTCACATATGCAGCAGGTGTGGGTCAGTTGCCGGGATTATCTGGGTGTGTCTCACTTCATTGTTTCCCTGCCACCGGGGCCTTGGGCACTGGGACACCTGGGTCCCTCCTGTTCTCTGCCTGTGGCACACAACAGTCTAGTCTCCTGAGGGGGCTGTAATGCATTGGTCTCATTTCGGTTGTTGGGTTTGGTGTGCAGGGTGCTGGGTGGTGTCGGTGGCCTGTGACACACAGGCGGTCAGAGCAGACGGGCTGGTGGTCCCGTCTGGCTTTAAACTCTATGGCTGTGATAACTGCCACTGCCCTGTGTATCCTAGCGCCCTCCTGGCGGCTATTGCTTCCCAAGCGGCATCGGAAAGCAGGGCCCATTTCGAAAGCAGCAAACGCACCGTTGGTTTTTGCACTGCACAGGAAAAGAGGCATAAAGTCAGGCCCGGCGTGAGGTGGGATTTGATCACCTTGTTGAAGCTTTTGAGGGTGCGATTTCCTGTTGAGTTGCCCAATAAACACCAGCACAGAAACAGGCCTAGTAGCAGAGTCCGGGCGGCCGCTCGAAACATAATCTCCCTGGCCTCAGCGCTGCTTGCTAAGGCCGTTCCTGCTGCAGGCCACTGGCTCATTTTCGGCTGAGGGTCAGAAGCCAGGGACTTGGGCCCAGCTTTTCAAAGTCTAACTTCCATGGATCTGGCCCGGGGGGTCCTACCCACCCCTGAAATACTTGGGAAAACAAACGGTTTTGCCAGCGAGGGGAAATGAACCGGAGGAAGACATGAGGGAGTTTAGGGCAGGCTTCTGAATGCCAGTGAGATTTGGGTGGCTTAAGGCAGGGGTGGGCAAACGTTTTGGCCCGAGGGCCACATCAGGGGTGCAAAGGTGTATGGAAGGCCGGGTAGGGAAGGCTGTGCCTCCCCAAACAGGCTGGCCCCCGCCCCCATCCCCCCCCCCACTTCCCACCCCCTGACTTCCCCCCTCAGAACCCCCGACCCATCCAACCCCCCTCACCCCTTGTCCCCTGACTGCCCCCTCCCGGGACCCCCCACCCCTAACTGCCCCCCCGGGACCCCACCCCCTATCCAACCCCCCATGCTCCCTGTCCCCGGACTGCCCCGACCCCTATCCACACCCCCGCCCTCTGACAGGCCCCCCAGGACTCCCACCCCCTATCCAACCTCCCCCCCTGTTCCCCGTCCCCTGACCGCCCCCATCCCCGCAGAGCCTCTGCCCCATCCAACCGCCCCCTGCTCCCTGTCCCCTGACCGCCCCCCGGGACCTCTGGCCCCTTATCCAACCCCCCCGGGCCCCGCCTCCTTACTATGCCGCTCAGAACAGCAGGACTGGCTTATTGAAAAGCCTGGGAGGTGGGCGGGCGCAAGCTGCGCTGCCTGCGTGGCGGCGTGGCTGCGGGGGAGGGGAGAGAGCAGGGGAGGGGGTAGCCTCCCCGTCCGGGAGCTCAAGGGCCGGGCAGGACGGTCCCACGGGCTGGATGTGGCCCGCGGGCCATAATTTGCCCACCTCTGGCTTAAGGGCTTGTCTACGCACAAAACGCTTCAGCAGCACCGCTGCAGCGCTTCAGTGAAGACGCTGCCTACGCGGACAGGAGGGGGTCAGACCGGTCGCTTTAACTGTGTGGCTCACGGGTGTGGCTTTTTCACTCCCCTGAGCGAGGTCGTTACACCGATCTAATTTCCTAGTGTAGACCAGCCCTTATTTTCCTAGATGTCCTTTCAAAATCGCAGGCTCAATGCACAAGGGAAGGGAAAGCTGTTTAGGCTGGCCCCGTACATACAGATTAGCTGCTGCAGGTATCCCAACCCTGGCCTTCTCCCCTTCCCCCCCAGCTCTGTGGAGGCCCCTCTATCCCAAACCACAGCCCCCTCCTATCCCAGCTCTGGCCAACCCCCTCACAGCTCTGCTGGTGCCCTCAATCCTGGCTTTCAGCCCCCACCACAGGCACCGGAACAGAATGAAGGGGGCAGGGGGCCATGGGCCCCCCCACTTTTTACTGGCTGAAAGGGCAAGTGACGTGGGGGAGCGGAGAGGAGCGAGCAGGGGGAGGGGTCATGGGGGAAGAGGTGGCGCCTTGAAGAAAGGGGCAGTGTGAGGGCATGGCCTAGGGAGGAATGGGTGGTGTGAGGGCACGGGTTCGGGGAGACGGGGCGGTGTGGGGGCAGGGCCTTGGAGGGGGCAGGACTTGGGGGCTGGGCCACAGTTTGGACGCCTGTGGCCCCCCTGCCCCTTTTTAGGGCACTTCCGCCGCTCCTGGCCCCCACTGCTGTTCCAACTCTCTCTAGGTATGTCTACACTACAGCCGCTACAAAGCCACAGCAGGCCTTCAGTTTTTCACATCCCTGAACGACGTCGCTAGGTCGCTCTAGTTTTAGAGCCTAGACCAGGCCTCAGTCGTCGTGTTGGTGACCAAGAGGCCCACCTCGTTTTGGAAGGCAGCTGGTTCTGGCCAGTGGGAGGACAAAGAGCTGAGGCGAGAAGACCCTGGGTAACCTGACCAGCCAGTTCCAGACAGTGGGGAACAAAGGATGGAAGAGACAGGGCCCCGGAAGAGAGAGGGCCCAGGTGACCTGTTTGCCTGGGACCAAAGACAAAGGATGGAGGAGGGGCTGTTGGGGAAGGTGATATAGGATGATCGGCTGGAAAGAGGGGGCTTCTGTGCTGGGCTTCCCCTAGCAGTTTAAAGGCTCCCAAGGAGTTTGGGGGTAACTCTCTCCTTGCAGCTTCTTTAAGGTTTGGGGAACTTGAAAGAAACTGGATTTTTCTTCAGCCCCATTTTCAGCTTCCCCCAAACTTTCACAGCCTTTGAAGGTGCACATTGACCAAGGCAGGGCTCGGGAGGGACCCCTGCCTCATTGAAGGCATGCTGTGCTGCCCAGAGGGGCTTTCCTCTCTGGAAACTCCCCCAGTCTGCTCACCTAGCACCCTGCTTAAAGGAGATGCACCCACATCTTTGCAGCCTCCTGCCAAGTAGCCTTTGCTAGAGACCACAAAGGGGAACTCAGCCATGATCACCGCAGACATCAATCCAAGCGTATGTCGCTCTTACAGCTGTGGCGAACGGGGCTGGAGGTGCCTAGATTCAAGATGGCCGCAGCCAGCTGACACCTTATGAATGCCAGGCACAGCATGATTGTCAAACCATTTCCCAGCTTTGCCCGCCGTGTGGCTCATCCCTGGAGTGCTCACAGCTGCTGCTTCCCACACAAAAGGCAGCAGCTTCTTTCTAGCACAAGAAAAGCCACGATATGTATCAAAAACTGCAAAAAACGATATGCTATTGTAACACCGACAGACCCCGGTTGTCGGCGGGCGGGATCGAACCTGGGACCTTTGGAGCTTAGTGCGTGAGCTAAAAGCCAACTGGCTGTTAAGCAGACTCATTTTAGCTCTCTCTTTAAGTGGTCTCAGTGCCGCTAGATGGGACAGAACACCACACCCAGAAGGTGTGCAGGTTACACTATCACTTACAATTTTCAGGGGGGGTTCCTAGTCCTGCTGGCAGGCTAAGGCGCTGTGTAGGGAAGCCTGCAATATGGGTCTCAGCAGTCAGTCTGCAAAGCGCTGACCTTGAACAAGGTAGGGTTGAGTTGTGCCGCTCTGCCTTAGGGAGAAGCCTGTTTTGTCTCTCACTGTTTTGGGGGTACTTATGTGTCATCACTTTAAATTTTAAGCAGTAAAGTCCTGCTACGTTGCAATCTTCCATCAAGAATATTTTGTTTTTCATCTAATTTGTCTCTGGATATGCCATGAACATAATAATACGCTTTCACCCCCAAAATTCTGGCTCTGCAACATAATCACCCTAAAGCAGAATATGGAGTTGGTGTCTTCATTAGCCTTCAGTAAGGAAGGGGGGAAAAAAACACTGAGCAGCCTCTGCCTGATACCACTTCCTGATGTTGGCTGAGTCACCTGCCTCAGTTCACATATAAAGAAGCAGCTGCCCCTTTCTCAGATCCCCAGCCCCTGGGCGTGCGCTCGCCTCCAGTTGAACCAGCCATGGCTGGGGAAATAGTCTATGCTGATTTAAACATCCGTGGAGATTCGTCCCTCACCATCCGACCCCAACCTCCTCACTACCTCAGTAAGTGGATTTTACCGCCTATGTTCTCACGATGGTCGAGATGCTGTATTTCGAATGCATGCTGCAGCATGGGGAGTTTTAAGGGAGATTGTACAGCACCTTGCTGCTGCTCAGTGTCATGTGAAGCACTGGCCCATGGGTCTGGACTGGGATCTGTAATCCTTTAACACAATAGAGCACGCTCTGAGAACCTCCTGAATAGTGATGTGTCTCAGAACCCTTCATGGCCGCTTATGGTCTTACACGCTGATCTGAATAGAGGCGAGTTGTGTGATAGGACCTCTACGGATTCTTGGTTAAAGAAGGGAATTGTACAGGTTTCGCTCTGGGATTTGTGTGTGGAACAGATGGGGGCAAACTGAGGAGCAGAGAGAGAGCTGCAATGGGCATGTCTGAGGAAGGATGAGCGGTAATTAGCAGGAAGAATCTGGGAGGACCAGGATTTCGGTGTTTTATTGATTCAGCTCTCGGTTACTCTAGCGGGAGCCTTGAGTGGTCTTGTTGATTTGTTCCCCTGTAACATCTTCTCTTAAACTAGATTGCAAAATCTTAGGTGCTCTTCTTTTACCGTGTGCATACAGCGGCACTCAGTGCAAGGGGGGGTGCTAGGAACGACTATAACACAAAGATTGAATAATTAACAGAAGTAGAATTAAGGCCAGGTTCTGACCTCAGACCGGTGCAAATCCGGAGTGAGCTCTCAGTGCCGGATTCTGAATTTGGTGACCCTTGTGTAAATCTGGAGCGACCCCACTAACATCAATAGATTCAGGGCTGGAGTCTGGTCTTCGTTGACCTGGAGCGACCCCCACTGCAGGCAGTGGAGTCAGGGATGGATTCTAGTCTCAGTGATTCCGCTGTAAATCTGGAGTGACTCTCCTCAGTTAACTGCTTTACTCTGTATTTGCCCTAGGGTAGCTGGGATCAGATTCTGGCAGGAAGCCACAGAAGATCTGCTGGGGGTCGGGGGCAAGAGGAGATGAGGGGTAATGATTCCAGTGTCTCCTGCTGGAGGTGTTCAATTCTGCATAGGATAGAGAGAAATCACTCTCCTTTTCTCTTGTGTGTGACCAACGCTCAAAGTGCATCCGTCACATAAACACTGAGTCAGCCCCACAAACCTCCCACAGTGCATTGTGACACAGCTCTGTCTGTAACAACTAAACCCCCTGCTGTAAGGGGGGGGGCATTCCCGTCCCCCTCCAGGGTGGCAAAATCGACTTCACCTTATTGCCTCTTCTCCCCAGCTGAAGGGTGCAAGGGGGCAAATTAATTTCACACCAGGGCTCTACCAGAGACAACATTGAATCATCCACTCCTGTTCAGCCACTGTCCCTCACTTTAGGGGCAGCATGGCCCTTTAAAGCTCTCATCCTCCCATCCCCCCCCGCCCCAAGTGGAGTAGCGTTCACTTTGCATGGCCTTAACTTTGCCCCACAGCTGATGGTGTCATCCTGGTCCCACTGAAGTCAATAGCAGAACTCCTACTGACTTCAGAATTTCATAGAAATGTAGGACAGGAAGGGGCCATGATAGGTCATCTAGGCCAGTCCCTTGCACTGAGGCAGAACTCAGTATTTTCTAGACCATCCCTGACAGGTGTTTGTCTAACCTGGCCTCAAAAACCTCCAATGATGGAGATTGTACAACCTCACCTCCCTAGGTTCTTGGTGCTTAACCACCCTGACAGGAAGTTTTTCCTAATGTCTAAGCTAAACCTCCCTTGCTGCAGTTTAAGGCCATTGCTTCTTGTAACTGTCCTCAGTGGTTAAAGAGGACAATTTATCACCCTCCTCTTTACAACAACCGTTCATGTACATAATGTCTGTTATTTCCCCACTTAGTCTTCTCTTCTCCAGACTGAAAAAAATTGGGTTTGTTTAAACTTTCCTCGTAGGTCATGTTTTGTTTACTCATTTATGTTGCTCTCCATTGGACTTTCTCCAATCTGTCCACCTCTTTTCCAAAGCGTGGCGCCCCAAACTGGACACAATACTCCTGCTGAGGTCTTATCAGTGCTGAGTCGAGCGGAACCATCACTTCTCGCATCATGCTCCAGCAAATACATCCGAGAGTAACGGTTGCTTTTTTTTTTTGGCAACAGTATTCACCCAGCGTTCCCATCAGAGCTGACACCAAACTAAACTGACACAATAAAACAGCAACAAATTCAGCTCAGTGACAGCTGGCCATTCATCTCTGTAACCTTTCCCCACAGAGATCTCACTTCACACCCCAGGCAATGTGCTGAGCCTCATTTAGGTCACAGGCTGAGATAGCACAAAGAGGATGAAGACCGCAATGAGGCCGACTAGTGCCTGTGTGTTTCTTCCTTTCTTCCGCAGGCGACTGGACTGCTACCAGTCAGGGCTGCAAGCGGGTGCCTGCGTCACAAGATTTAACACATTCTTGTATATATGATAAGAATATACATTGGCCTGGTAATGCAGGAAAAAATGTGGGTGGTAGATATTGAGGCATGAATCATAGCAGGAGTACAAATGAATCCATTATTTAGATGGATGGTGAGACCATCCAGAGTCATATTAGACAATGAAGGCGTAAGAAGCGTAAGCCTGTGTGCTACTAATTCACAGGGAGGACTGGTTGAAATTTTTCCGTTGAATCAATTTTCAATGGAAAGTTTTCAGCTAAATAATTTGTTGTTTGCAAACAACATTTGCTTTCTGCAGAAAATGTGTGTCGGTTCTTTGGTTAAAAAAACAGAATGCCTGAAAATAAAACTCTTTGCCCTGGTGCCACATGGGAGTTGCAGTTTAGTTTCTTCGTGTCCCCACTCTCTTCTATGGGCTGGGCTCCGCAGCTGGACTACATCTCCTATGATGCACCAGGGCCAGGGACTCTATGATGCACATCTTCTCCCCCCCCCCAGCAACAGAGAAGACCACAGGGTAGCATGGGAGATGTAGTCCAACCAGGAGCCTGGCCTATAGAGGAGAATGGGAAGATGAAGAACCTGAACTACAGCTCCCATGAGGAAATAAAGCAACATGTCCAAATCAAAATATTTCAGTTTTTGGTGATTTTTTGAGAGGGGGGGGGGGGGAATTGTTTTGTTTTTGTTGAAAATTCATAGTCTTCATCAGTTCTGTTGTTCCAGAAGTTACAATACAACATTCTGGCTAGACAGTCACAGGGGGGGCTCCTAAGAATGGCATATTTCTGTCTAACAACCTGGTCTCTGTTATCACAATAAGGGGAGACCTGCCCCAACTGGGAGGGTTTTTTAAGACAGACTGAACCAGCAGGAGCTAACTAAGCCGCATCCCCTTTTATAATTATTATTAGCTCACTTAACCTTAGCAGAGAGTGCTTAGTCAGCATGCCATCCTTCTTACAGAATGCCATCACTTCCCCCACTGGCATCAGATGGCTCTGAGCGTCAGCTGGGCTGCAAACGTCATCCTGCTGGGAGCTATGATGGCGCTGAGCATCTGGGGTGAGTAGCTCAAGGCCACCCATCCACATGTTTGGGGGTACGGCGAGGTATCCAACATTCTCGTGTCCCTCCACGGTGCCGCTCTACCTCAGGCCCGAATACCTGAGCACCATGCAATCGTCAACAAATTAATCCTCTGTGAGGCAGAGCTATTATCCCCTTCTACAGATGGGGAAACTGAGGCCTATGGAGACAAAATGACTTGACCAAAGTCACATAGGAATCCTGTGGCAGAGCAGGGAAGTCTCCCAGGTCCCAGGCTAACACTCTAATCATGGGGCAGGAACTCAACTTAGGATTCTGTTCCAGTTGCTAAGAGATGACTCGATACTTCACCCAGGCAGGACATGTCACATGAACAAGATAACATTGACGTATGCCACTCAAGTGACCCATTCAGGATAACTTTCCCTTTGCTAATCTGGAATGGACCTGAATGTTTGTAATGAATGATCTATCCATCTATTAATCCCCACACAGACTGCCTTATCTGTCCCCCCACATGTCACCTTATCTATCTATCCCCCCCACTGCCTTCTCTATCTATCCAACGCCCTAGATGCTGCCTTATCTAACACTCTATCCCCCCACACCACCTTGTCTATCTGTCCCTCCACCATTATCTATCACCACCCTATCACCTCCCCACCACCTTACCTATCTATCCATCCACCCCCCACCTTATCTATCTGTCCATCTTCGTACACAGCCATCTATCTATCCATCCACCCCCCCACACCTCCTTATCTATCTATCCATCCCCCTATACAGCCATCTATCTACCCCATATCTGCCCCCTTACTCCCTACCAGTCAATAGACCCTCGCAAATAGTCTATTACAGGGGTCTCAAATACGCGGCACACGGAATTATTTCCTGTGGCCTGCCATAGGCACCGACTCCAAGCTCCCCGCCCCCCAGAGCGAGTCGCGTCCCCTCTGCTCCTCCTACCTCCCAGTGCTTCCCGCCGCCAAACAGCTGTTTGGTGGTGCTTAGGACTTTCCAGTTGGGAGAGGGGAGGAGCGGGGACGCAGCGCGCTCAGGGGAGGAGGCGGAGAAGAGGCTGGGCTGGGGCGGGGATTTGGAGAAGGGGTTGGAATAGGGGCAGGGAGGGGGTGAAGTTGGGGCGGGGACTTTGGGGAAAGGGTTGGAATGGGGGCAGGAAAGGGGTGGGAAGAGGCGGGACAAGGGCGGGGCCTCATGGACTAGACGAGCAGTCTGAGGTATGAAGTTCAGCGTGTATGATTCTTTGCTGTGAGTAGCTGGGAAGAATGTTTGTTAAAAGTGGCAACGTATTTTGTATGAATAGTTACTTTAAAAAGTTTCTGCCATTACAGCTATGTTGATAGACTGTTAGTGTAGATCAGGGGTCGGCAACCTTTCAGAAGTGGTGTGCCGAGTCTTCATTTATTCACTCTAATTTAAGGTTTCGCGTGCCGGTAATACATTTTAACGTTTTTAGAAGGTCTCTTTCTATAAGTCTATAATATAGAACTAAACTATTGTTGTATGTAAAGTAAATAAGGTTTTTAAAATGTTTAAGAAGCTTCATTTAAAATTAAATTAAAATGCAGAGCCCCCTGACCGGTGGCCAGGACCCGGGCAGTGTGAGTGCCACTGAAAATCAACTCACGTGCCGCCTTCGGCACGTGTGCCATAGGTTGCCTACCCCTGGTGTAGATCANGCGGAGTGGAGCTGGCTGGGGCCAGGCTGCTCCGCTTCTGCTGCTGCTGGTGAGTGCGGGGGGGGGATCCCTTCCCCCAAGCCCCCTCCCCCGAGCGACGGGGCCGGGGCCAGGGAAGCAGAGCGGGCTGCTCCCGGCCCCCTGCTAATCCCCAGGGCCACTCTGGGACTGCGGGGCCCCCAAAAGTGCCCCCCCACAGCTCCTGCCTCCCAGGCCCTGGCGGGGGGAGCCCCTGACCGCCCCCGAGACCCTCTGCCCCTTATCTAACCCCTCGGCCCAGCCTGGCCCGGCACCCTTAACACGCTGCTCAGAGCTTTACCGCCTTGTATGCGAACCCGCGATATATCAGGTCGCGTTGTATCGGGGTAGAGGTGTATATGACTCTTCATTTTTGACTATACTTTTGTATCGTTGTATGAAAAGGTTTCAGTCATGCGGCCTTCAGCCCAATGTACTCGTCCTCATGTGGTCCTCGTGGTGATTTGCGTTTGAGACCCCTGGTCTGTTACAACCCCATGTTCTCACCATTCCAACCCTAAATCATTCACACCGCTGCTGCTATGAAGTTTTTCAGGGCCCCTGCAGTAAAGCAGAGACCGGCCCAGCCTCCGTGGCCCCCGAGAGCGACGGGGTCACCGGGAGGAACGGAAACGGCACAGACTGCAACTCCAGCTTGGCGGCTCACCTAAGACGGCGTCTGTGCGACTCCCTCCAGAGCAGCTCAGCAGGTAAACGCAACTCCCGCCCGGCTCCGTCCGCAGAAGAGCTCCCTGCGACTCAAATCGTGGGTGCTGCTTGCAGATCCAGGGGGTTGGGTCAAGCCGAGAGCAGCCTCACGTGGTCCCACAACATCAAGGTTTCTGCGGGAGAGCTCCCCTTAATGCCGGTGCGGCTGATCTGGCCCGTTCCGGGCTCCTTCGCTGCAGACCTGCACATCTGAACCTCGTCTGAAAAATGAACAGCCCCACCCCGTGCTCCAGCTCCAGCAGATATTATGGGGCTGGGGAGGGTCTCCAGCCTGCCTTGCACAGGAGGTCAGGCTACATGATCACAATCATCTCTAAGGCCAGCAGATTCTCCCACACAGGCTGCCGGCTTCCCCTTATCTCTGCCTGCTGTGGAGGAGGAAAGGGAACTGGTTAGAGAAGCAGGGTGGGTCAGGGTGGGTGTGGTCCTCCCCCCCCCCCCCATTCCTGTAGCGGTTGAGATGTCCAGGCCGCTGAGGATGGGGGAGGGAAGGCTGAGAGGCTGTTTCCCCTCCCCCACCTCCAGGAGAAGGCAGTTGGAGGGCATTTGACCCACTGGGCTGAGCAGGGTTTACTGAGCGAAGGATTCTGGTGGGGGGCGTTCACACAGCTGGGAGGTGTCGGGGTGGGGCGGGGCCCTGCAGTGGTGGATTACCGCACGGGCCCAGGGGCACCAGCCAATTTGGGGGTCACAGAAAAATCTCCCTCCACCCCGCCGTGGCCCTGGAGGATTTCGGGTACAGAGCTTCTCTGGTCACAGCCCCGCAGTGAGGAGAAGGAGCAAGCAGGGGCGGGGGCAGCACAGAAGGGGGTGGGGCCACAGGGGAGGAACAAGGTGGGGCCGGGGTGGAATGGGGGCAGGGGCGTGGAGGAAGGGGTGGGGCTGTGGGCGGGGCTGCAGGCAGAAGGGGCGGGGCGGGGGCGGGACCGCAGATGGAAGGGGTCGGGCAGGGCCACAGTTCCGGCGCCAGGGCCTCCCCACTGGCGCTGGCCAAGGGCCCCAGGAGATCTTAATTCGCATCTGGGTCCCTGTCACCCTTTTCCCCCCACCCCTGGGCTCTCCTCACCCCACAGCTCTGCCAGCGCCCCTCACTCCTGACTTGCAGCCCCTGCGAGCCCAGGCCTGGGCTCTCCTCACCCCACAGCTCAGCCAGCGCCCCTCACTCCTGACTCGCAGCCCCTGCAAGCCAGGCCCTGGGGTCCCCCCATCCCACAGCTCTGCTGGTGCCCCTCTATCTGGACCCGCAACCCCCCAGCTCTTCCAATTCTGGCTTTTCTCTCAGCAGCTGAAATTCTACAAGCGCGAAAAGTCCCTGGTTACCATTTGCACAGTTTTGCTGAGTCTTTAGTCCCAGTAAATCCATCTCTTTACATTTCCCCTTCCAGGGGCCCCCGGGTGCAGACTCTGTCCCCCAAACTGGCTGCTGCATGGGGACAAGTGCGACTGGCTTTCCAAAGAGAGCAAAACCTGGAACAAGAGTCGTGACGACTGCTCGGCGAAGAGCTCTCGCATGCTCGTGATCCAGGACCAGCGTGCGATGGTAAAGTCAATAGCAGGGTGTGGGAACTTCAGCTGGAGAGATGTCGAGCTTGACCTATCAAAACGCAGTGCTCTTCTAACCCCCCCCCTCCCCACTGCTGTAATATCTGACCACCTCCCACTCTTTAATCTCAACACCCCGTGAGATGGGGCAGTATCAGCCCTGATCGATAGATGGGCAATTCCCTTTGTGCCTCGGTTTCCCCATTGTATGGCTGGGGAAACCGAGGCACAGAGGGACTTGCCCCAAGATCACTGAGTGAGTCTGTGGGAGAGCAGGGAATGGAACCCAGGTGTCCCGAGTCACAGCGAGCGTCCTAACCCCTGGACCGGGTAGACTATCACCTCACTTGAGTCACTCACATTACGGTAATCGGTTATTCTGGAGTCACGTTGGCAGCTCAACCAGCTCGAGGCCTGGGCTGTAACGTTAGACTCGCCAAGGCCCAGCTGGTTCCCCTCAGTGGGAGAAGAGTTCTCCGGAGGATGGAAACACCCACAGGAGACCCTAGAATCATTCCATTGCAGAAGATAAGGTCAGAGGAGGGAGTGTAAAAACAACCGCCACGGGAAACCAGCAGTGGGCTTAAGGTGCCGTATGGAGCACCTGAAAATGGTGAAATCCCACTGCCCCTTTTCTGATAATCCTGAGAGTAAACGAAGGCCCACAGCCACGAAGGTGTATACAGAGGTGTCAATCCCTTTGTGCGTGTACCGTTTAAAAAAGTTTCACTCCACATGTCACTGGGATGTAGTTGGAAGAGTTTAACAGCTAAAATTCAGTGCCACAACTGTGTCTATTCACTCATTACAAAATATATATATATATATAGCTGCAGAGCTACAGTATCTAGGGTCCTGCATGTCAGATACTCTGCTTTCTTTTGGGCACAGAACTTCAAAACTTAAGGTTGAATCCTTGAAGGTAATTTTGACTCCGTATATCAGGGGTGGGCAAATTAAGGCCCGAGGGCCGCATTCGGTCCTCCAGATGTTTTAATCCGGCCCTCGAGCTCCCACCAGGGAGCGGGGTCAGGGGGCTTGCCCTGCTCCATGCAGCTCCTGGAAGCAGCAACATGTCCCCTTTCCGGCTCCTAGGCATAGGGGCAGCCAGGGGGCTCTGCACGCTGCCCCACCCCAAGCGCAGTCCCTGCAGCTCCCATTGGCCAGGAACCATGGCCAATGAAAGCCGCAGGGGCGGTGCCTGCGGACAGGGCAGTGCGCAGAGCTGCCTGGCCGCGCCTCCGTATAGGAGCCAGAGGGAGGACATGCTGCTGCTTCTGGGTGCTGCTTGAGGCAAGCGCCGCCCGGAGCCTGCACCCCTAACCCCCTCTCACGCCCCAACCCCCTGCCCCAGCCCTGATCCCCCTCCCGTCCTCCGAACCCCTCGGTCCCAGCCCAGAGCACCCTCCTGCACCCCCAACCCCTCAGCCCCAGCCAGATCCCCACACACACCCCGATTTTGTGAGCATTCATGGCCCGCCATATAATTTCCATACCTAGATGTGGCCCTCAGGCCAAAAAGTTTGCCCACCCCTGCCGTATATCCATTTATTTCAAACTAACTGAAGGAGCCTAAATTCTTTCGAGGCTCTAGACCATAGTGAATTACGGGCAGTTACATTTATCCGTATGCCTGGCCTACACTTTACAGGAATTCATAAAAACCATCACAGAGGGGAAATACCCCGTTTGGATTGGACTGCACCTGACAACCTCCAAGGGAACCTGGACGTGGGTGGATGGTTCCCTGTTAAATCAAACAGGGTGAGTATTTCCTGTTTTGAATTGAAGTCTGGAATCACCTCGTAACTTCATCATTCTGGCTGTTTGTGGGGCCAAATGCAAAGCTCTGCTGGGCTGGCACTCGAAGGTCACTTTCACCCCAGGCTTCACATGTTAAGGGCCGTATTTCCAAGGTGAGCCACAAAAAAGAGTGATCACAGCATCTCCAGCTGGAACGGCAACCTGCAATGTCATCCATTGACCCTCATCTCACTGTTCCCTTGTACTCCCCCGGCTGTCTCCATCTGTTCTTATACTTAGGTTGGAAGCTCTTTGGGGAAGGACTGTCTTTTTGTTCTGTGTTTGTACAGCTCCTAGCACACCGAGGTCTTGCTCCCAGACTGGAGCTCATAGGTATAGGCGCCAACTCCATGGGTGCTCCAGAGCTGGAGCAACCACAGGGAAAAATTGGTGGGTGCAAGCTAGGCTCCCCCTTACCCCCACTGCCCCAGCTCACCTCCGCCCCGAGCGCCGTCCCCGCTTCTCCTCCCAGCGCTTGCCGCCGCGAAACAGCTGTTTCGTGGTGTAACAAGCTGTGGGAGGGAAGAGCGGGAATGCAGCTCGCTCAGGGGAGGAGGCGGGGAAGAGGCGGGGCCAGGGCGGGGATCTGGGGAAGGAGTCCAATAGGGGCAGTGAGGGGGCGGGGCTGGGACTTTGGGGAAGGGTTTGGAATGGGGGCGGAGCAGGGCGGGAGGGGGTGTGGCAGGGGTGGAGTTGGGGTGGGGCCCGGGCCGGGGAGGGCGCGAGCACCATCTGGCGCCAGGAGAAGTTGGCGCCTATGCTCATAGGTGCTCCTGTAATACACCTAGTAACTAACAGATAGCGCCTCGTACAATGGGATCCTGGCTCCTAGGCATCTCCCTCATGCTCCTGCTTAAAGAGGGCGGGATGGGGGCGGGGCCGCAGGCAGAAGGGGCGGGGCGGGGGCGGGACCGCAGATGGAAGGGGTGGGGCAGGGCCTCCCCACTGGCTCTGGCCCAGGGCCCCAGGAGATCTTAATTCGCATCTGGGTCCCAGTCACCTGTTTCCCCCCACCAAGATCTGCCGGTGCCCCTCAGTCCCGACCCACAGCCATCTACCAAAAAAATAAAATAAAAAAAAGGCAGAGAAAGTTTGAGGCTCTGTTAAGTGAGGCACAGTTTGGCAGATGGGAGACACTATACAGAAGCAGAGTACACAGTTTATAATTAATCTGGTGGACTCGGGGAGCCGATGACAGCTAGAGGGAACAAAGCTGTGGAGGAGAGATGGGCAGAGTCTGTTCTCATTAACGCTGGGGGGGGGGGAAGGTGTTTCACCTGAGCCCAGCAGAGTGGGGGGGGTTAAGTAATTCAGTAGCCACGGCCACCCCCTCGAACCCTCCTGGCAGTTTTGCAGAGATCCCCGTCCACCGAGATTCTATTCTGATGAGGCTCCTGTGTAACGGCGACAGAGCCCGGTCATGGGCGGGCGGGATCGAACTTGGGACCTCTGAAGCTTAGTGCCTGAGAATCTACTGCAGGGGTAGGCGACAGGCGGACTGCAGGCCAAATCTGAACCTCCAGATGCTTTTGAACAGACCGCAAACTCTTTATTTACTTACTGTTGTTATTGTGGCGTGAAAAATGTTTCTCTGGAGTCTGGCCCGTGGCTAGGCTTTGACCCAGAAATTTGGACCTTGACAAAAAATAATTGACTAGCCCCCGGCTCTGGTGCATGAGGTAAAAGCGACGCTGTAGCAGACTCATTAACCTCTAAGCCACTAGACGGGGACAGAGCACAGCCCCCAGCAGGCCTGGGTTACACTTGCAGCCACCCTTCCCCCCCCCCGCCCCAGTGTCTCTGCCCGTTCCTGCCCTGCATGAAGCAACACGACTAACCCCCATCACAGGTGGTTTGTTCCTCTCTCATTCTCCTACCAGCTCGTTTCACGCTCAGTGAGGTATCTGAACCCTGCAGGGGGGGAAAAAAAATATCAAGTGCTAATAAAGAACAAGCAAGTGCTGCTCTAGGACCTAGGTGATAGATCTAGACTCCCCTGGTGACTTTCTTTGTTTTTCTGCAGGGTCTCACTATCGGCCCCTGACACTGGAAACAGCTGTGGGGTGTGGAAGGAGAATCAGATTCGTAGTGAAATGTGCAGTGGTGCCTTTAAATGGATTTGCCAGAGAGAAGCTGTCCTGATATAAATGGCATTAGCGGCTCCCCTGTTTCATTAAGGGACACACAGGACTAAGGTTCGGGCTTTGGGTAAAGTTCGCAAAGGTGGAGGGCCGTGGCTGGGCCGGGGAAAACGCCACCTCCACTCTGTCAGTGCTGGGACGCTTTAGAAATACACAACAGCACCCCCCCAAAGGGCACGTGTAAGCACAGAATGAACTCGTCTGCATGCAAACGCACATAGGAAGGGAAGACACGCAGAGCTGCACTTCGCAGGCCATGGCTGTAAGAGGACAGATCTTCACGAACACAGGCCTCAGAGTGTTGATTAATTATTTTAATTACAAGTGCAAGTAATCAGAGTCAGATACATTCAATCTATACAATAATCCCTGTATTGAGTTTGTACCACTGATTAGTATATTAGTTTCCCCACTCCATTTTAATCTTTGCCGTGGGTGTTTCCCACTGGGATAGTGTGGAAGAGTCACCCAACTAGTCTCAAATACAATTTGCTTCTGACTCACCTTTCTCCCAGCGCTGGTCTCCACTCTAGCTAGCTACACAGCAAAAGATTAGGGTGCTCTGCAGCAAACCTAGACATTGCAATGTCTACTCCGGCCCATCAGATGGCGCTAGGCCAGGGAAAAAAATAAAAATAAACCAATACATAAAAGGCGATCAACAACAATCCAGACTAGAACTAGCTGGAAAAGCCACAATTTATCCTGCAAAAGTTTCCACAGGAAAAAAAAAAAATCCCAAACATTTTTAAACATCCTAATGGAACAATTTAAGGGCAAAACTTCTTTTCCCGCTTACATGTTTTTACTCATTCCCAATTTCTTCCACTTTGGAGACAGTGAGTGAGCAAGGGTTTGTATGCGTCTGGGTAGGAGGGTAGTTTTTTAAGGAACACTTTCACTTTTAAATGTTACTTTAACACAACGTATTACTTTCAGAAACGCTCTTACAGTTTTCCATGTGGCTAAAGCTGGAAGGCAGCCAGAAAGTGGAGAGATGAAACAAAAAAACCAGCACAATTTCAAAAGATTTACAAAATTCTGAAAACCGCTGGGGCTTCACCCCTGAAATTATATTGAAAAAAAACCTTCAGAAAACTAAAATATGAAGTCATTGAAAATGAAATTTCTGTCCCCCCCCCCCCCAAAAAAAAAGTTCAACTAATTCCTGTTTTCTGACAAACTTTTCATTAGAAAATTTTCAGTTGTCTCTAAGTTAGAATGAGGGAAGACAAACTGATAAAACAAGAGGTTCCTTCTAGCTGTAAACTCTATGATTATGAGCAAATCACAACAGAAGGAAAAAAATACAAGGTTTTGTTTCTTTTTACTGTTAGCTTGTAAGACTGACAAAGTCATAGCACACTTTATAAAACAAAAGAAGTAAACAACAAATAATTAAATAGGTGAACAGTGAACACTCCATGGCATCACACAATTACTTTTTTGTTAGTTGTGAGACTTTATACATTTCAATTATTTAGATTCAGCCGCCATAGTTTGGACAGATGATGCAGCTAGAAAATACTCAACCACATCAAAGTAGGGGAAAATATGCATCTTGTCCTCCACAAAAGTACTTGTAACTTAGCTGGCAAGTGAGTCCAAGGGGAATTAAACTCTTAAGCAACATTTGCAAATGAACCTTAAAGCATCTAAAGACTCTTAAGTCTTAGAGTTTTATGTACACATTGATCTTTGTCCTTATCTAAGTTTCTTTAGCAAAGTCAGGAAACCAACCGGCTTACCCTGAATCAGATTTTGCGGTTTGTTTTGCTCACTGATTAAAAACTTGATCATGGGGAAAGTCAAGTGCAATCGAAAGGGTTCTTCATACCTCAGCTTCTCTCCCTCGAACTTGCCTTGAAAGATAACTCAAGGAGATTAAAAGGCATCCGCTCTGCCTATGAGTTTGTAAGCAAATTCTTGTGGGTGGGATGCAATGGTGACAGCGACCCACAATTCCCCATTGCTAATACAGAGTACACAACCCGATGCCTTCTCACAAAGTAAACCCCTCTCCTGGGCAGCTCCACAGCTTCTCCACAGGGTACCAGCGCCTCTGTAACTTTTCTGCTGGCACACCAAGCTACTTATCAACTTCTTCTGGCATTCACGCATTCCTGGCCTTCCCTTTCCAGTCTCAATAAGCCCAGCAAGGCCTTAACACTCTCAAACATACAGACATTTCGATTTCCATTTGAACCTGCACCTCATTTCTGGCCCTCCTTAATTATCTTCTTGGCTCCACAACGGAGACTCCCCGTCAAAGATGCAGCTACCACATTTTGATCTGGGAGACAACGCAACACAGTCGACCCCATGCAGGAGGCATCACTAGAAGCCTCAACAAAGGGCCCATTGGTGAGTTCGGATCCCGGTCCTATTTAGCCTTAACTCACAACTTTGTTGCTCAGTGTTGGGAGACAGCATGAGCGAACAGAGCCTGGTTCTGCAACAGTCGAAGAAAACCCACAGCCTGGCTGCTTCTCTCTTGCCGCAGCTTCCTTCCTTCGGGGGGGGGGGGGGGGGGGGGGGGGGGGGGGGGGGTGGAGGGGGGGGGGGGGGAGGGGTGTTGGGTGCGGCTGCCTCACATGCCTGCTTGCTGTGGATTTTCTTAGCCTGTTGCTGTTTAAGATGGTCTCAATCATAGGCGCCGACTTCTCCTCTGCCCGGTGGGTGCTCGACCCCCCCCTGTCCCCGCCCCTGCCCCGCTTCTCCCTGCCCCGCCCTCACCCCACCCCCATTCCACTCCTTCCCCAAAGTCCCCACCTTTTCCCACCCCGGCCCGCCCCCTTCCCGCCACCATTCTACCCCCTTCCCCCAAGTTCCCGCCCCTGCCCTGCCTCTTCTCCACCTCCTCCCCTGAGCGCGCCGCGTCCCCGCTCCTCCCCCTCCCTCCCAGAAAGTCCTAAGCGCCGCCAAACAGCTGTTAGGCGGTGGGTGGGAAGTGCTGGGAGGGAGGAGGAGGAGTGGGGACGCGGTGCGCTTGCGGGGGGGGGGAGCTTGTCTGCCAGTGGGTGCGGAACACCTGCTAATTTTTCCCCGTGGGTGGTCCAGCCCCGGAGCACCCACGGAGTCGGCGCCAATGGTCTCAATCCGTCTTCAAGCAGTGCTGCCGTCCTGCTCAGCCGGCACAGCAGAGCTGAGGGCATGTCCACATTGCAATCACAGGGTTTGGTGGCCATTAATGCAGACATACGACATACACATGCTAATTTTAAATCTAGCTCGTACTGGAGCAATGATGTCGCAGCAGCACAGGCTGGAACCCTGGGTAAAGACCTGGGCGACTAGCCCAGTGCTGCTGCACTTTCATTGCTTTTATCATGTACCCCCATTGCAGTGTAGACGCACCCTGACAGACAACAGCAGGGGGAGCTGGGAAAGGGTTTTAACCCATGTCTACAGTGTGGGGACATGGCAGCAGACTACGTTGGCATAACCCCAGAGCAGACACATCCTACAGTGGGAGAAGGGGGTTTCCCATCACTGTAGGAACACTGCCTTCCCAGTGACAGTAGCTAGGTCAACTTAGCTGCGTCTACACTGGAGGTTACGTCGGCCTAACTACAGCATTCAGGAGTGAGTTTTAAGTGTAGACCAGGTCTTAGTTACACAACCAGGACGAAGAGGGCTATACAGGGGCCACAATAAAGAGCAGGTTAGAAAAGAGGCTTATTTACAACAACAAAAATCTGTCAAACTCTATTGAGCAATGTTTGGAGCGTCATGCAGCTGGGCCCGGAGGCGTTTTCCCAGCCTTCGCCCTTCAGTCCCCCGGCATCGCGTCCTCCCTTCGCATCCCGTCAGGTGTGCTGCAGAGCCAGTAGCGCTTCGTGGAGCACCACGACGACGTGGCAAAGTCATCGCTCAGGTACGCGCAGTCGCCTTCTCCTCTTACCACAAACCTGCGACAGAGACGCCCTGGCGATAAGAGTCGGGCAGGGGCCAGGCATGTGCCCCCTCTGACGGGCCCATCCAGTGAAACCCCTCAGGATCGCCCGCCTTCTGCACCAATAATTCCACTCAAACTCTTCCTGGCAAGAGGGGTGGGGAGGAAAAGACTAAAAGGTTGATCTCCAGTAGGGTTAAGGAACGGTCTTCTGTCCGCATTGGCAATGCAAGACACCTAACTCTTTTAACATAGCTAGGTTACAAGCATTGTTATTTCTGCAGCATAGCTGCCACCTCAGTGATTGTCCTGCCAGATTCTTCACCAGCAGCCATTCTGCACTTGGCATTGACTCAGCATGGGCACTGGAGCCTCTCTTCCTACCTTTTTTTCCTCTAGGGAGGAGGAGGAGAAAGGGCTACGGTCCAGATTGTGAAAGGTATTTAGGCACTGCTCCTCTGCTCAGCAGTGCAAGGCCTAAGTGACTTAGGTGTCTAAGGCACTTTTGAAACAGACTTATCTTCCTAAGTTATTTAGACTTTGAAAGGCTGAGTAACGCTTAAGTACCTTTAAAATCTGGGCTTAAATCCTTACTGAACTTTTCAGGAAATACCATGGGTCTTTAAAGCATTTCCACCTCAGCTGCCTGTTAGAGGGTTGGAGGGGAAGGGCAGCAGCCCACTGATCTGCTAGGTCAGCAATGGGGATGAACCCCAAAGACTGGGGGGGAAATGTCACAAAGGAGAAAAATAATCACCGTTATTTTGGGAATAACAAATTTTTTGAATCTGCCCGAATTCAGCCCTTTTCCCATTTGGAACCCAGCAAAGTGACTAGCTAGAAAAGGACTTACAGGTTGTTGAAGTGTTCGCCATTCACCCATTGCCAGGTCTGCGCCGATACTCGCTTCAGGCCAATCCAGAACTCAGAAACGCCTTTATATCGCAATATGAACATCTTTAAAAAACAACAACAACAACATTATAGTCTGTAATGCTGTTGAAGTAGTTAAGCTATTTTCAGTCACTGCTTCAAGGGGACCTGCTGCCTAAAACAAATCTCTTTCCTAGCGTAGATGGTCCCTGAATCTGCAGAGCCTCACACATTAGCTGTGAACTGCACAGTTCAGCTCCACTTGTGTTAACTCTGAAACCTAATGGTGTCCAACTCTATGTTAACTATTTTGCTGCTAATTGTTTTAATAGCAACATTCAGCTAACACGCTTACTCACTGCTGTTGGGCACAGTGGCAGGTATTTGTTGGGGGACTGGTGAGGATATCGGATGGGGGAGTGGGGCAGATATCACTTGTCTGCAAGACTCATAGACTTTAAGGCCAGAAGGGACCATCATGATCTTATAGACCTCCAGCACATCACAGAACCTCACCCACCCACTCCTGTAACAGACCCCTAACCTCTGGCTGAGTNGAATCTGCCCGAATTCAGCCCTTTTCCCATTTGGAACCCAGCAAAGTGACTAGCTAGAAAAGGACTTACAGGTTGTTGAAGTGTTCGCCATTCACCCATTGCCAGGTCTGCGCCGATACTCGCTTCAGGCCAATCCAGAACTCAGAAACGCCTTTATATCGCAATATGAACATCTTTAAAATACAACAACAACAACATTATAGTCTGTAATGCTGTTGAAGTAGTTAAGCTATTTTCAGTCACTGCTTCAAGGGGACCTGCTGCCTAAAACAAATCTCTTTCCTAGCGTAGATGGTCCCTGAATCTGCAGAGAGCCTCACACATTAGCTGTGAACTGCACAGTTCAGCTCCACTTGTGTTAACTCTGAAACCTAATGGTGTCCAACTCTATGTTAACTATTTTGCTGCTAATTGTTTTAATAGCAACATTCAGCTAACAGGCTTATTCACTGCTGTTGGGCACAGTGGCAGGTATTTGTTGGGGGACTGATGAGGATATTGGATGGGGGAGTGGGGCAGATATCACTTGTCTGCAAGACTCAGACTTTAAGGCCAGAAGGGACCATCATGATCTTATAGACCTACAGCACATCACAGAACCTCACCCACCCACTCCTGTAACAGACCCCTAACCTCTGGCTGAGTCATTGAAGTCCTCAAATCATGATTTAAAGACTTCAAGTTACAGAGAATCCACAATTTACTCTAGTTTAAAGCTGCAAGTGACCCATGCCCCATGCTGCAGAGCAAGGTGAACTCCCCCTCCCCACAAGGGTCTCTGCCAATCTGACCTGGGGGAAAATTCCTTCCCAGTCCCAAATATGGCGACCAGACAGACCCTGAGCATGTGGGCAAGACCCACCAGCCAGACACTGGGAAAGAATTCTCTGTAGTAACTCAGAGCCCTCCCCATCCAGTGTCCGCTCCAAACGTTGGAGATATTTGCTACTGGCAGTCGCAGATCGGCCACACGCCATTGTAGGCAGTCCCATCATCCCATCCCCTCCGTCAACTTATCAAGCTCAGTCTTGAAGCCAGTTAGGTTTTTGGCCCCACTGCTCCCCTTGGAAGGCTGTTCCAGAACTTCACTCCTCTGATGGTTAGAAACCTTCATCCAATTTCAAGCCTAAACTTGTTGATGGCCAGTTTATATCCATTTGTTCTTGTGTCTATATTGACGCTTAACTTAACTCCTCTCCCTCCCTGGTATTTATAGAGAGAAATCCTATTTCCCCTCAGCCTTTGTTTGGTTAGGCTAAACAGGCCAAGCTCCTTGATTCTCCTCTGGTAAGGCAGACAAACGGCTGCACCACCGTACCATGGACTGTGGAAACGACTGCTTAAAAAAAGCAACTTTAAAGTCTCTTTCCTCCCACCCTTCTTCCATCCTTTTCTGCACCTGTTCGGTTTCCACAGTTCCTTCCCACCCTCTGAACTGCCGGGTGAGATCTGGGCATGGATCTTCCTTTCATTAACTTATGGGAGCATGAGGCCATGGGCAGCGCATGTCTCCTGCATTTGAGGAGCCCTGCCCCGTCCTCCGCCCAGAGGCCCTGGGACAAGATCGTGCCAACATGCTGCTTGGTGCCTATACCGGTTTTATTTTTTGTTTTTCCTTACCAGGTCTTTCTCGGTTTCGATCCAAGCCAGGGAGGCATTGAGTGAAGAGCAGAAGCTCTGACTGGAGTCCCAGGTCCCCTCGGCCTCAGAGAAATAGTAGCATTTCCCTCTGTACCCGACCCAGCCATCCGGGCAGCAGGGCGCATGGAATTTTGCATTTAGATGGACTGGGGTGGAGACAGGAGGCAGCTTGGATTCCAGAGGAGATTTGACTGAAGTTAAGAGAATAGCAGCGATAAGAGACGTGTCCCTTTGCTTTCTCTAAATTCAAGGGAGGAATCTATAGAAAGCTGATAAATATGTATCGTGGGTAGCACGTTTCTGTGCCAATGAATCAACTGACACGGAGATAGGTCACGTACCAGGTGCAAGCCCAGATCTGCCTGTTTAAAGGTGTTTTTTGTTGTTTGCTTGGGGCGGATTTGTCCTCTGGTCTAACGCACCATTTCCAGCCTTCCTCTTTGCGCAGCCCCGTCTGCCCAGCTGCCAGATTTCCAAAAGCTCTCAGCGTCCCACTGAGACAGCAAAAGAAGCCGCTGGATTTTCAAAAAAGGGCTCGGCACATTGGGTGCTGAACATCTGGCCCTGAGCATTTTAAAATCCGATCCCATGAGTCTCCTCAGCCTTCCCGTGGAGGGACCGTCCCCACGAGCTGTGTCATGAATATAGGGGGATGGGTAGCAACCGTTATGTATGCCAGCCAGGGCCGGCGCAACCCATTAGGCGACCTAGGCGGTCGCCTAGGGCGCAAACATTTGAGGGGCGCCGGGGCCCCGGCCGGCCGTGGAAATTTGGGGGCGGGGCCTTCCGCCGCCGCTGTTGGGGGCGGCATTTCGGGGGCGGGACCTTCCGCTGCCTAGGGCGCCGGAAATGCTGGCGCCGCTACTGATGCCAGCCCATTCAGTAGCATAAAATCCCTCCTTGGCAGCTGTACCGGATTGTCTTACCTGTAAAGGGTTAAGCAGTTCAAATAACCTAGTTGGCATCTGACCAGAAGGACCAATGAGGAAAGAAAATACTTTCAAATCGGGGGGGGGGGGAATTTGTTTTGTTGTTCTGTGTGTTGTTCCCTCTCTGGACGGAGAGAGAGAAGCCAAGCAGGTACAATATCTCCTGAAAAATATACCTGAAATAATCCATCTAAAACCACAGAAAATGTGAGTAGGGCAAGGAAATGTGTTAGGTTATCTCTTGTTTTGGCTTGTGAATTTCCCTATGCTACAGAGGTAGTGTCCCCCACACTGCCTCCCCCTATCCCCCACCCAATGCTCCTGGCCCCTGATGCCTCCTCCACTCCTCCCGATTGCCCTGGCCTCCCCCGATCCCCCAATCGCCCCTGGCCCCCCACTGCCTCCCCCGATCCCCCAATCGCCCCTGGCCCCCCACTGCCTCCCCCGATCCCCCAATCATCCCTGGCCCCCACTGCCTCCCCCAATCGCTCCTGGCCCCCCACTGCCAACCCCGGCCCCCTACCAATTGCCCCTAGGCCCCGCTGCCTCCCCCAGACCCCCACCCATCGCCCCACCCCGCTGCCTCCCTGGGCTCCCCACTGCACCCCCAGGCCCCACTACCTTCCCCCCCATTACCCCAACGGACTCCCTTAGCTCCAGGCAGGCCAGGCCAGACACGTGCTCTAACTGCAGCTGCAGGCTGGCGAGGAAGGGATGCGAGTCCCCACGCAGCGCCCCCTCTGGCAGAGAGCTGGGCTGCCAGCCCGGTCTCGCGTCCCTGCTCTGGGGCGCCACCTAGTGGGACTCAGGCAGGAGCGCTTGCTGCTGGTGCCTTTCCCAGGCATGTCCCCCTCAGCTGTGCTCAGCCCAACTCCCACCCTGGCAGAAATCAGGGGGGGGGGCATGTGACCCCACAGGCCTCCCCCCAACGCGGGGCAGCGAAGGCCGACAACTCACCGTGCAAAAGTATCACAGCAACAGCAACAATCACGACTAGGACTATCAGGCCGACGGCTAGCGGGGCTTTCCACCCAACCGTTCTCTGGAGTTTGCTGTTCGGCAGATCATCTGAAAGAGAACAAACCCCGTTCACGTCCCGTAGGTCACCCCAGGCGGTGGCACCAGAGGGATTCAGCACCATCAGCATTATGTTGCCATTAGCCGGCCCATCGCCATGACAACGGGCTTCCCCGGTGGAGAACAGATGGTGAAGTATCGATGCTGCTGGAGAGCTGAGGACGTGCTCCCAGTATGGAGCCCCTCGCAGTCTGACGCACAAAGGTCTGTACTTCCACATTTAATACAAGGAACCAGGTTTACATACGGCAGCAGGAAAACTCTGGCGAATCCCTAGGGGTCACTGACTTTGCGCTTCCACAGCCCCTTCCCCTCCAATGCTCGCGGCCCTCTGTCATCACAGACATTATCTGCACACCCACTAGGTGGTATCGTCATCACCATTTCACAGATGGGGAAACTGAGGCAAAGAGTGAGGTGGCTTGCCCTGGATCACAGTGAAGCAGAGGCATGAATACATAACCATGAGCTCATGACTGAGTCCAGTGCGTTAGCCACAAGACTTTCCTTCTACCCTGTTTCCTTATAGCTTTCCTAAGGCGCCTCATCTGACTATTTCTCAAGTTAGTTCCATCCAGCCAAAATAACAAAGGCACCAAAAGGTCACCAAAATAAAGATATATTTTCCTCCCCTTCTCCCACACCCATAGGACCCTCAGCATTGGTGGTCAGCATTATTTCTGGCTGTTTGTAAGGGGTGTGAAGACCCCTGGATGGTGGGTGCCGTTGTACTGCTTGAATAAATGACTGTGTCCGTTCAATGAAAACTGTTTTGTGCCGAAGTTAACGGTTTCTTTGAAATCCCTTCAATCACGGAACGGAATGCTCAACCAACGTCAAAATATTCCGGACAGAAGGATTTCCGAGGGCCCAGCGGATGAAGCCACAGGAGCAGGTGTGCATTTACTGTATGTCTACACAAACCTGTGTTTGCATAAACAAGCTATCCAGTTCCCCTCCTCCCCTCACACAGCTGGTCTCGGCAATGCCCACTGTGGGATTCTGGGTGAAACAGGTGCAGCGATGGCAAAACTTGACTCACTTGTCCTTAGCATAAAGCAGAGAGAGAAAGAACAAACCCAGTCAGTCATATGAACACTAGGTATGAACTGTTGGCCGGTGGGATCGAACCTGGGACCACTTAGCATGAGCCTCTACTGCCTGAGCTAAAAGCCACCTGCCTCTTAGCTAAGGCTGTAGCAGACTCATTAATCTCTAGGTGCCTCTAGAGGGCGACAGAGCGCCACCCCCAGCAGGCCTGGGTTACACCAGCCCACAAAATGCGAGCGCTCCGGCCGCACAACCATCGTCTCACGTCTGTGCTTGGAAAACAGCCGCTGCGCGTCCGAACTGCGGGGCCTGCGTGTAGGAGCTTGTGACTCCTGATGCCAACCGGCAGACGGCAGTATAGTGCCGGAACCTCCCCCGCCCCGCCTCTTCCCCCTGAGGGCCCCCCCCCCCCATTTGCTCTTCTTTCCCCCCCTCCCGCCATTGTTCACTGCTATTCCCCTCTCTCCCCTGCCTGGGTTGGGAGGAACTCGCCTGCAGAGCCGGGGCTGGGAGCTGCAGCCGCCCGACGCAGGTAGGAGGCGACCCCGGATGAGTAGGACCTGGCACGGGTGATGACTCGGCGCTTCCCCCGCCAGCAGTAACCAGACTTTGCGTGTCCAGTCAGTAGATCTGACTGGACACTGTTAGGTCCCCTTTTTGACTGGACTTTCCGGTCGAAAACCAGGCACCTGGACACCCTAAGTAGCCTCCAGGCTGTTCCTACTCAGTCAAGCGTCAGTTACCTTCTCTTTCATTGGGTGACTGCTCTGAATCCATGGGATCCACTCCTTTTGCCACCTCTCCTCTCTCACCGAGACAGATGAACGCTGGGGTGCAGGCGCTGGGCTCTGACCAGTTCCTCTCTAGCTGCAATTGGGTCCAATTTGGAAGCAGCAATCAACTTCAGAGATCCCAGCGCCGGATCCTCTCGCCTTGGCAGCTACTGGACCGAACTGAAATCAAGAGACAGAAACAGTCCCAATTTTCAAGGGTTGTCTGGGTTTCTCTGCACCCCTAGTTCCTTCCCCAACCCGGCCCGCACATCCAGAGGCGTTAGCAGTGTAACAAATAACCTCACATTGCCTCAGAATCCTGGACCTCCTCCCCGCCACCGGACTCCAAGGAGATTTAGAAAGTAAAATGGATAGACAGAGATTATACACGGGGATTTATTCACCCGCCACAAGAAGAGAACTGCTCCTATCCAAGTGCAACTAAAGGGGGATTTCAAGGAAGCCAGTTCCCATGCGGGGAACCAGGGTAGCCGGAATACCCCTCTCCTCTTCAGGAAGGTGACACAGAAAAGGAAACCATACTCAGCCAGAGATTCCACTTACAGTAGATGCTGCTTAATAACAGCCCTCACAGCAACTTGCAGTTAATAGAAACATTTTGCCTGGAACCGATACCGCCTGGTTGACTATAAAGTTAACTGGTCTGGCTATTGGCAAGAGGCTTGCATTATTGACAGCTTTAAAAACAAACAAACAAAACCCCCTGCGCCCCACAGACTCCCGGCACCGCCATGAAAAAAGCCCCTGGGGCAGGCTGGTTTGCGGGGCTGGAGGCAGGGAAATCACGTCCTAGCGATTCCTTTCCTGGCTGCAGCACCGCAACCCTGACTTCCGCTTCTCAGGCAGCGTCGGATAACGGCAACTCTCAGTCATCAACCTAATAAACAGAATAGCAATACAGCACAATCTATGGTCTTGTCTATATTAGAAAAGTTATAGCAGCGTAACTAAATCCATTTTAACATTGATCTTCTAATTATACTAGTGGAAATCCCTAATGTAGATGCTCTTCAACTGGTTTAATCTGGAATTCAAACTAAACCTATTGAAGGGAGACAAACCATTTTAGGGCCTCTACCAGGAGCAGCAGAAGCACCTTAAAAATACCCCCCCCACACACACACACACACACAGAGGCACCTGAACAGTGGCCCCGCCCCCTGTGTGAGGCTCCACCCCCACACCACCCCTTCTCCCTGAGCCCCCACCCTCACACTGTCCATTCCCCCAAAGCCCCACCCCTTCCCCCAAGGCCCCACCCTTGCACCGCCCCTTCCCATGAGGCCCCGCCCCTTCCCCCAAGGCCCCATCCTCACACCACCCCTTCCCTGAGACCCCACCCCCACTCGCTCCTCTCTGCCCTGACTCGCCCTTAAGGCTGGTAAAAAGTGTGGTGGGGGGGAAGAATGGCCCCCTGGCTCCCCCATCATCTACATTAGGGATTTGTCTCAGCGTAACTAGGTCAATTTAATGTAGCTGTGGTGTCTTTGTGGCCAAGATGGAGTCTGCTCTGCAGGCAGCTCCGGCCAAGAAAAGGCACGCACCGGAACGCAGCAAGGAAAGTCCCTTCCACCCCATGGGCACCTGTTCCACACCCCTGGGAGTAAACACACCACACCCCCTAGTGCGGCACTGAGTCAGCACTGACTGACGGGGAGAGTGCCCACTAGTGCTGCATTGGGGTCAGCACTGCCAGGGCAGAGCGTCCCCTGCTGAGCCCCCTACCCCGCTCCCTGCAGCACAGCGCCCCCTAGCACCGCACTAGGGCATTGGGGCCAAGACTGACTGCCAGAGGAGAGCACCCCCTGCTGAACCTCCCTTCCCGCTCCCTGCAGCACAGCGCCCCCTAGCGCCATGCTGACCCTGACTGCAAGCGGAGAGCGACCCCTCCACAGCTGCCTCTACAGAAGAGATGCAAGGAAGAAAGCAGTAAAGCGAGCCCAGGAGTTGCTTGCTTGAGAGTGGGGTGGAGGGAGGAAGGACTTGCCTTCCCTTGAAAGTTGATTCTCGAATGTGAAGGCCAAGCGTTCACACACGGAGTAGCTAATCCGAAGCAGTCGTTCCGGAGTAGTTATTCCACGGGGAGACAATTCTTAGAGGGAAACAATCATCCGGGCAGTGACAAGCAGTTTTCCCACCATAACAAGTGTAGTAAGAGGATATAACACCTGGAACACCGGCCCACTCCCCCTCCCCACACACACACACAGCTGCTCTCTGTAGGAATGTGCTACCTGTAGCAGGGAGAGGTAGTGAATTGTTACCATTAGCAGTTACTGATACATAGGGGTTGTTCTCATGTGCCGACTTGTCCTAATTTGCTAAAACTTGACCGTGGTGTGGGATGGAAGCATAAAGTGTTCAGATTCCAAACGACTCTGCCTGGATTCATATTAGTGGGACACGGGACATGTGGAGGATAATTTAAAATCTTAATTTCCTTAGGGTTCACCTGCAATATACTTCTATGCTGGTGCGATCTCTGACCATTACAGTTCATCCACTCAGCGGGCAGGCCCAGGCAGCAATGCGCTTGTCCTGTTGCCTTGACTGAGAAAGTTTTTGTAGATTCCAGCAAGCGCCTGGGGTAATATCTCACTGGAGAGGAAAGGGCTTGTTCAGAAAGAGATCTTGAAATCTACAGGGTAAAGATGAGCCTAGGGTGACCAGATAGCAAGTGTGAAAAATCAGGACAGAGGGTGGTGGGGGGGTGGGGTGGGGGATAATACGCACCTATGTAAGAAAAAGCCCCAAATATCTGGACTGTCCCTATAAAATCAGGACATCTGGTCACCCTAGATGAGCCCGATGGGTTTGTCTCCATGCAGCTATATTCCATTCTCTGGGGGCTGGGTAGAAAGAAGAGAGAAGTATTTTGGATTTCCTATTGCCCTTACCGAGGGCCATCTATACTCACCTGATTTTTTTCCTGGCAGAAGCAGTTTCTATCTATTATATTACAGGGTCAAAATATGGCTGCCATCACCCAGAGGCCTTAGTGGTGGTAGAGGTAAGAAGAGGGCCAAAAAGTCCTTTCCCTCCCCCAAACACTCCCATGCATGGGGAAGCCATAATGTTGCTGCTGCCTAAATACCCTGATGGCAAACGGGTAGGGGCAGAAGGCACTGCCAGCTGTACTGAGCACCCCAGAGGAGCCAGGCACGGTGTGCAGTATTTGCTGCTACACCTATTCTGTACTGGTGAGGGCAATTGTCTCCCCTGGCTTCCACCAGCACAAACACCCCTCCTACCACTATTACTTGGAGATGTACCACCTTCTCCTCCTCCACACCATTGCTCAAGCTTAGTCATAACTGAGCCTGCAGCTGGTAAAGTGCTCATGATCTCTACAAAACATGACACAGGTTGATTATAACTGTTGCTACGGAGGATCTCAAACTCCGACAAACCTTAGTGGGGAGGCAAAGAGTTCCACTGGAAAAACTGACGTGGTGGTTTTGGTGAGGTGAATAGCTCTTTAGAGGTTCAGGCTTCTCCCACGACCAAATGAGTCAGTGAAGCAGCCTAGCAAGATAAACAAACCTACCCTGCTATTTACATTAGGAGGATAATGGATGCTGAATCCTGCAGCTGACTGAATGGGATATAAACCCACACAGAACAAATATTTCACTGCAGTGGAGAGAGAGAGTGAGTGCAAAAATACAGGGGGAGGACTGATGACGGGAAGAATGTCAGGGCGAAGATGGGCTGTATGGCACTATAGTAAACACTGAAAAATGTTTCACCACCATTTTATTAGATTTAACTCATGTTTTTAATTTGTGTGATGATTTTAAAGTTGGCTATACAAGCCTACTGTGAAGCACTATGTCTAAATCCTTCTTGGTTTCTTGCTGTAATTTTGCACAACTCTGTTAATGAACTTCTCAAATGCAGTGCATTGATTTTTGGTGGCTTCTCATGTGTCAGATACTTCCAGTCCTTCATGACATGCTCATGATCAGGCAGAAGGCGACTTCTTTCAGAACACAAAATTCTATTCAATGAGGAAAACGAACACTCAACATAGCACAAAAATTGGCTCGAACCATTAGTGATGATAAAGAAGAAGTTGAAATCAAATCTACATTCGTTCAGCGTATGATATTCCACTCTGTGTTCAAATTTTCTATTCTGTCCTGATCACATGGCAGCCCCATTGCTGGTAGTGTCTCACTCCACTCAACTGGCGGTGTTTTATAAAAGACTGGCATCTGTAAAAGCTACGCAGAGGTTGATGGAATCCAAAAGCTGTTGTAGAGATGTAAGAATCAAGTCGGTGTACTTCACTTTTTCAGCCGTCTTAAACACTACTTGTCTTCTTCATTTAAGGAGTTAATATAAGGGCCCTAATTAGTCAACTTGTGGACTGAAGTCTTTGCTTCTTCCAGAACGTTTTCAATGGATCTCTCTCTGATTGATCCAAGTGTCGCTTCCATTGCTGGACAAAGATCTACTACTGTTGTAGGAGATGCCTGGATGAATCATAGAATCATAGAATCTCAGGGTTGGAAGGGACCTCAGGAGGTCATCTAGTCCAACCCCCTGCTCAAAGCAGGACCAAACCCAACTAAATCAGCCCAGCCAGGGCTTTGTCAAGCCTGACCTTAAAAACCTCTAAGGAAGGAGATTCCACTACCTCCCTAGGTAACCCATTCCAGTTCTTCACCACCCTACTAGTGAAAAAGTTTTTCCTAATGTCCAACCTAAACCTCCCCCTCTGCAACTTGAGACCATTACTCCTTGTTCTGTCATCTTCTATCACTGAGAACAGTCTAGATCCATCCTCTTTGGAACCCCCTTTCAGGTAGTTGAAAGCAGCTATCAAATCGCCCCTCATTCTTCTCTTCTGCAGACTAAACAATCCCAGTTCCCTCAGCCTCTCCTCGTAAGTCATGTGCTCCAGCCCCCTAATCATTTTTGTTGCCCTCCGCTGGACTCTCTCCAATTTATCCACATCCTTCTTGTAGTGTGGGGCCCAAAACTGGACACAGTACTCCAAATGAGGCCTCACCAGTGCTGAGTAGAGGGGAATGATCACATCCCTCGATCTGCTGGAAATGCCCCTACTTATACAACCCAAAATGCCATTAGCCTTCTTGGCAACAAGGGCACACTGTTGACTCATATTCAGCTTTTCGTCCACCGTAACCCCTAGGTCCTTTTCTGCAGAACTGCTGCCCAGCCATTCGGTCCCTAGTCTATAGCAGTGCATGGGATTCTTTCGTCCTAAATGCAGGACTCTGCACTTGTCCTTGTTGAACCTCATCATATTTCTTTTGGCCCAATCCTCTAATTTGTCTAGGTCCCTCTGTATCCTATCCCTACCCTCCAGCGTATCAACCACTCCTCCCAGTTTAGTGTCATCTGCAAACTTGCTAAGGGTGCAGTCCACACCATCTTCCAGATCGTTAATGAAGATATTGAATAAAACCGGCCCCAGCACCGACCCTTGGGGCACTCCACTTGATACCGGCTGCCAACTAGACAAGGAACCATTGATCACTACCCGTTGAGCCCGACCATCTAGCCAGTTTTCTATCCACCTTACCGTCCATTCATCCAGCCCATACTTCTTTAACTTGCTGGCAAGAATACTGTGGGAGACTGTATCAAAAGCTTTGCTAAAGTCCAGAAATAGCACATCCACTGCTTTCCCCTCATCCACAGAGCCGGTTATCTTATCATAGAAGGCAATTAGGTTAGTCAGGCATGACTTGCCCTTGGTGAATCCATGCTGACTGTTCCTGATCACTTTCCCCTCCTTTAAGTGGTTCAGGATTGATTCCTTGAGGACCTGTTCCATGATTTTTCCAGGGACTGAGGTGAGACTAACTGGCCTGTAGTTCCCTGGATCTTCCTTCTTCCCTTTCTTAAAGATGGGCACTACATTAGCTTTTTTCCAGTCGTCCGGGACCTCCCCCGATCGCCATGATTTTTCAAAGATAATGGCCATTGACATTGTTCAATGACCCAAGTGATTTCAACAGTAGACTTACAAGAAAGAATAGGAGGACTTGTGGCACCTTAGAGACTAACGAATTTATTTGAGCATAAGCTTTCGTGGGCTACAACCCACTTCTTCGGATGCATATAATGTTCCATTCTATATCTCCTCACTATGTTTTCCATTCTATGCAGCCGAAGAAGTGAGGAGATGAAAAGGTTCATGTTCTCTGTATGTATATATATCTCCTCACTATATGTTCCATTCTATGCAGCCAATGAAGTGGGTCGTAGCCCACGAAAGCTTATGCTCAAATAAATTCGTTAGTCTCTAAGGTGCCACAAGTCCTCCTATTCTTTTTGCGGATACAGACTAACACGGCTGCTACTCTGAAAAGAGAGAGAATGGCAATGGACTACTTTTGCTACTAAGTTCAGAGAAGACTACCAGCCTCATTACTTCGATCCGTCCCATCTCGGTAGATACTTTCCAAAGTCAGTAATAATGGTTGCAATAATTTGAAGACAATAGCCAAGGATCGCTTATGAGAAAGCCAGAGGGTTTTCCCAGGTTGGACTACTTTGAACTTCTGTCCCAATGTATCTTCTATGTTTTACGAGACGTTCAGTCCTTTTGGACTCTTGCTGAAAAAAAAGAGTATAATGAAGACTAAAAAGCTATACATTTAATAATGCCTTTTGAAGATTCTGCAGCTTTTACTAGCTGGAGTAGATGGCCTCTGCAGTGTATATAGGAGAGATTAGGGTTACACTTTTCTCTGAGCAAAGCTTGTACTCCACTATGTCTTTCAGAGAAGTTTGCAGCTCCATCAAATGCACAAGCAGCTATCTGTTTGGGGTTCAATTGACAAGCATTTAACTCTAAGATGTGAATTTCAGAGATGCAGCCGACGTGTCTTCTATACCCTGAACATCTAGAAATTCATCTACTGGCCTACCACTGATATCAAGATAACATAGGAAGTGACTTAATACTTGACACCCATTAGCATCAGTGCATTCATCAGCCGTGTATGCACATTTTCTGAATGCGGTGAGAGTTCTTCACTTTTTCAACTGCTGAGTCTTTCACTGTTGCACCGCATGCTTCTAATCAGTCAGTTGAGTTTCTTGCAGAAAGATAGTGATCACTTGCTGGTCTTGGTCGGAACAAATGTCCAGCTTCCAGATTAACAAATGACAGTGCACTTAACATTGGCCTCCAGTTTGTAGTGTGTGATATCTCTTGCTTAAAGAGAAAGTATGATGTGACAGCCATGTTTGTTCACATAAACTACATTGTCTCTCCAGCATTCTGAACGGCCTCATTAAGTACTTCTAAAATTTGCTTTGACAGTGACTGGCTTATAAGGCTTCCTGTATGTTGATGCAGTCCAGAGGATTAGTGTTTTGCAGCCTTTTCAAATAGTTTGTCAGCATTGGCTTTGCTGATCAGTCTGGCAAACCAAACTCCTTCACTTTTACCATATAAATCCATGGTATGCCCACATCTTGAATACTGCGTGCAGTTCTGGTCACCCCATCTCAAAAAAGTTGGAAAAGGTACAGAGAAGGGCAACTAAAATGATTAGGCTGTCAAGGCTGATTCCCCACTCTGGCACTTCGAGTGCAGAAGGTGGGGGCCCACAAGGATTCTAAAAATTAATACTGGCCACTCCAGGCTTCCCTCTTGGCTTTGCCCCCTCCCCCCCCCCCGCTTCAGGGTCAGGTGAGCATTACCTCATCATAGTTCCTGACTGACCAAAGGAAGGGGGGGGTGACTCACTGGAGAATCCAACAGATCCTTTGTTGCTGCCTAGGCCAGTGTCCTTTGTTCCTNACGAGTGCACAAGGTGGGGGCCCACAAGGATTCTAAAAATTAATACCGGCCACTCCAGGCTTGTATTAAACTCCCAAGGCTACAGCTTCTCTCTGACCTTGGATTGGTAGATGCTGCCACCACCAAAGTGCAAAACCCCTGGGAACCCAGGAAGGCGCATTTGGGAATTCCTCCCTGTGGGGTACCCTCAAGGCCTTTCACCCCCCTCCGGGGAAGAGCTGAGAAAGAAAACAAAGTAAATCAGCTGTTGCCCCCAGCTAATTAAACAACATGTGCACAAACCTCTTAGGACACAAAACCCCAATCCTGTTCTTAAAAAAGGCAATTTTATTAAAAACAAAAAGAAAGAAAATACATCTGAAACTTAGGCTCTTGCTAGATTTAAAAACCCACTTACAAAAATTAAACCTCAAGAATAACCTGCTGCAAGCTTGTATGAGTTTGTCAATTTAACAAAGAAATTGAGATGTACCAGGCTTGTTATCCCAAGGGGAGTCTCTGACATGCTTCAAGCCAAATGCACTGCTTCAGGTAGAACAAACAATCAGATTTATTAACTACAAAGATAGATTAAGTGATTATAAATCAAAGCATTACAAGTTGGATTTGGTCAAATGAAATAAAAGAAAAACGCATTCTAAGCTGATCTTAACACTTTCAATGCCCTTACAAACTTAGACACTTCTCACCACAGGCTGGCTCGTTACCTTTCAACCAGGCTCTCCCCTTTGATCAGCGCTTCAGTCGCTTGGTGGTGTGAAAGTAGAATGAATTATATTGTAAAAATAGAATGGATTAAAGAAATGCTGTATGTTCCTTTAAGCAGGAATGAGGAATGTTGAAATATAGTTGTCAGGAAGAGAAACATTAAGATATAGAACAATGAGTCGCACCTAAGCTAATGGTGGGACATTAGCAGAAGATTGCTAAGAGTTAATAAGGAAATAAGAAGTTTTCCTGGGGCCAGACACACATATCAGCTTTGCTTCCTTTGTTTTCTTGTTAAGTTCACCCCCTTTTTTATCTGTATAAATAAGACAGTCTGAGTCTTATATGGTACTCACATTATCTGAATGTATTAGCACAGCGCTGCGCTAATAAAACATAGTGGTCTATAACTAAAAACTGTGAGTCTTGATTCTAACTTTGACAGTGGTGACGTCTGTAGATGGAGGTGGAAGAGAGAGGAAGAGCATGGCAAACGTCTCTCCCTTTTATCATTTTCTTTCTTCCCTCTTGGCTTTGCCCCCTCCACCCCCCCTTCAGGGTCAGGTGAGCATTACGTCATCATAGTTCCTGACTGACCAAAGGAAGGGGGGGGGGGGGTGACTCACTGGAGAATCCAACAGATCCTTTGTTGCTGCCTGAGCCAGTGTCCTTTGTTCCTGTGAGGCTGGGCTGGGTTTGTCCCATACATGCCCTGATGAGGTGTGAACTGCCTCTCTGCTCTTGGGGAGTTTTTGCCTGGGCTTGCTTTAAGCCGCAAGGACACATTTTCAGCCTCATAACTATATATATATATATATATATATATATATGAAATTACAACCTATAACATTACAACAATTACTATAACATTACCATAACAATGCTCAATACATCATGAGCCTTCCAAAGACACCCGACATGACAAACTTTGCATTAGATACCACACAATCATATTATAAGGATTAACATGGGGGTGTAGGGTGTTCCCACAAGGTACAGAACATCACAACAATCTGGTCCTGAAGCCTTCCCCCCAACCCTGGCTCATCATTAGCTGTCGGGGAGAGCTCATTCAGACCTTGCTTACAAATCAGCATTTTAAATTATAAGGTTGGCCAACATTGCTGAAACCAATGCGCCAACATTGTGAGAAAAAAAAAAACAGCGGTGTGAAGAAGCTAGTCTTTGTTCATACTTTTCAAACCTATTATACTTTTCCAGGTACAAGTATTTTATCAGACATTAAAAGCATATACAAAGTGTGTATTAATGTTTCAATTTCAATTCAAATTTCCAACCAATGACAAAATTGGCAACTATTGGCAAAATTGGACTATAAGGTGGATAGAAAGCTGGCTAGATTGTCGGGCTCAACGGGTAGTGATCAACGGCTCGATGTGTAGTTGGCAGCCGGTATCAAGCGGAGTGCCCCAGGGGTCGGTCCTGGGGCCGGTTTTGTTCAACATCTTTATTAATGATCTGGATGATGGGATGGATTGTACCCTCAGCATGTTCACAGATGACACTAAGCTGGGGGGAGAGGTAGATATGCTGGAGGGTAGGGATAGGGTCCAAAGGGACCCAGACAAATTTGAGGATTTGGCCGAAGGAAATCTGATGAGGTTCAACAAGGACAAGTGCAGAGTCCTGCACTTAGGAGGCGGAAGAATCCCATGCATCGCTACAGGCTGGGGACCGACTGGCTAAGCAGCAGTTCTGCAGNGATGAGAAGCTGATATGGATTGATGAGAAGTGGATGAGAAGCTGGATATGAGTCAGCAGTGTGCCCTTGTTGCCAAGAAGGCTAATGGCATATTGGGCTGCATTAGTAGGAGCATTGCCAGCAAATCGAGGGAGGTGATTATTCCCCTCTATTCAGCACTGGTGAGGCCAAATCTGGAGCATCGTGTCCAGTTTTGGACCCCCCACTACAGAAGGGATGTGGACAAATTGGAGAGTCCAGCGGAGGGCAACGAAAATGATTTGGGGGCTGGGGCAGGGGCAGCTTTACCATGAAACACACAGTGCCCTGGCACAGCCCCCCCCCTCCCCCCAACAACTGGGGGCCCCAGAGCCGGGCACTCGGGCAGCTCAGCACTAGCACCCCCCCTGCGGGGGGGGGCTGCTCCATGGGAGGGGGGCTGCGGGGGTAGAAGCTGTGGGGAGCAGGAGAGCAGGGAGGGAGGCTCACCCGCAGCCTCAGGGGAGCAGGCAGGAGGTGCGGGTGGCGGGAGTGCAGGGAATGCGGCCAGAGGACTCAGGAGGAGCACAGGGGGCCGCGCAGCCGGCCGGAGAGATGTGGCGCTTTGACGGGGAAACCGCTGCTTCTCTCCGGCTGCACGGCTGCCCCTGCTCACCCTGAGTCCTCCAGCCCCTGCTCGCAGGGCTGGATTCAGAAAGGGGGCGGGGCTTTAGGGGCTGCAGACCAGGGCTCCGGGGCCCACTTAGCCCTGGGCTGCAGCCCCTAAAGCCCTTGCGTTCCAGCCCTGCCTGGCAGCAGCAGGGGGGGAGAGGAGAGGTGGCCCCGAGAATCACAGCCAATGGGAGCTGTAGGGGCGGTGCCTGCAGGGCAAGCACAGGGCCCCTAAACTTCCCGCACCTGCACACCCCCGCCCCCCGCACCAAACGGGAGCTGCTCCAGGCAAGTGCTCCACACCCCACACCCCTGCCCCAGCCCTGAGCCCCCTCCCGCACCCTAACTCCTGGTCAAACCCTCCCCATCCCCAGCCTGTTCCTGCACCCTCAGCCCCCTCCCACACCCTAACTCCCTCCCAGACCCTGCACCCTCAGCCCTGAGCCCCCTCCCACACCCTAACTCCCTCCCAGACCCTGCACCCTCAGCCCTGAGCCCCCTCCCACACACTAACTCCCTCCCAGACCCTGCACCCCTAGCCCCCTTCCACACCC
>QXTE01000506.1:340800-364322 GCA_003942145.1 Platysternon megacephalum
GGGGGGGGGGGGGGGGGGGGGGGGGGAGACGACAACAAAATGAAGCCGAGCACAGGGCCCCACTAACTCTAAATCCACCAGTGGGCTGGGGCACATGACTTATGAGGAGAGGCTGAGGGAACTGGGGTTATTTAGTCTGCAGAAGAGAAGAATGAGGGGGGATTTGATAGCAGCCTTCAACTACCTGAAGGGGGTTCCAAAGAGGATGGCGCTCGGCTGTTCTCAGTGGTGGCAGATGACAGAACAAGGAGCAATGGTCTCAAGTTGCAGTGGGGGAGGTCTAGGTTGGATATTAGGAAACACTATTTCACTAGGAGGGTGGTGAAGCACTGGAATGGGTTACCTACGGAGGTGGCGGAATCTCCTTCCTTAGAGGTTTTTAAGGCCCTGGCTGGGATGATTTAGTTTGTGTTGGTCCTGCTCTGAGCAGGGGGTTGGACTAGAACCTCCTGAGGTCTCTTCCAACCCTCATCTTCTATGATTCTATGAACACTGTTGTAACTAGTTGACCACGGGGGGGGGGGGAGGAGAGTGTTGGGAAGACCGTGGGGGGTGTAGGGAAGACCCGGGTTCACTGCATTAAGTCTCCTGCTGCAGCACCTCAGTAGGTTACATCAAAGAGGAGCTGCAGTGACTACACATTCGGATGCCTGTGCCTTTAAGAGCCCAGCCCTGGGAAGCCCAGTCTGTGGGAGGGGAAATAAAAAAGCTCCTCTGCTCCCCCACCCTATTTTTTGCAAACACGGGTGTCTCAGTCCACCGGGGTAACTGCTACCCCCTCTGCCCCTGCCAGGTTCTGCCCTCTGGCACCCTCTGCCAGCGCCTCACCCCTGGGCTTAACTCCACCTCCTCCCCCCTCCCTGATTTTCCCTTTAGCCCCTCTCCTAATGCTGCCTCCAGCAGCTTGACACCCCCCCCAGTCAATTTCCACCCCCTGCTCAGACCCTGGCCACCCCCCTCCTCCAATTTGCCCCTTTTTAACCCCTGTGCAAAGCAGTCCGCAGAATCTTACCGCTAATAAGGGCAGGGAGAAGGGCAGTGGCTTCAGCAGATGTTACTGAGCATGCTCAGTACATCCTAAGTCGCAACTTCCTACCTGGAGCAGGTTTCAGAGGGGTCGCCATGTTAGTCTGTATCAGCAAAAAGAATAGGAGTCCTTGTGGCACCTTAGAGACTAACACATTTATTTGGGCATAAGCTTTCATGGGCTAGAACCCACTTCATCAGATGCACGGAGTGGAAAATACTACCTGGAGCAGTTTCCTGTACCACAAATTCCCTGCAAAACACCCCAGTCATGGCTGCAGCCCCCACACTGCTCCACAGTTCACTGCTGCAGGGTGGGTCGCTGAGCAGCCCCCCTCCCAGGCTGGCTCAGCTCCTGAGCTCAGCGGGAGAGATGCAACCCCCCCCCACCAAGGCAGCAGAGGGGAAGCAGCCCCACTAATCGCAGTGCAGCAAAACGGGATGTCTCCCCCCCCGGAACCTACTGCAACAAACTCACCAGCTCTGGTGGGAAAGGAGCCTTCGTAGGAGCAGCGAGGCAAACAAACCATCTGCAGGTCAGCTGAGCCAGGCACCGAAGCGAAGCCAAGCGAACCGCTTTATCCTACGATGCAAACAACTCCCCCGCCCCAGGCAGCTCCGCCCAGCCCCACCTCCCCCTCTCCTTTTATAAGCCCCAATCAACTCCCTCCAGACCCACCTAGGGTCCACACCACAAATCTCCCTGCATCCTCCATTCCCCCAGCATCCCTCTTGCACAGACCCCCATCCCCTGCAACTGCCCCCTCCCCCCCCCCCTCCCCCACCCCCCCCCCCCCCCCCAGCATCCCTCTTGCACAGACCCCCATCCCCTGCAACTGCCCCCTCCCTCCCTCCCTCCCTCATGCCAGGGGCTCTGTGTGCCCCCCACATCCTCCATTCCCCCCCCCCAGCATCCCTCTTGCACAGACCCCCACCCCCTGCAACTGCCCCCTCCCTCCCTCCCTCACGCCAGGGGCTCTGTGTGCCCCCCAGATCCTCCATTCCCCCCGCCCCCAGCATCCCTCTTGCACAGACCCCCACCCCCTGCAACTGCCCCCTCCCTCCCTCATGCCAGGGGCTCTGTGTGCCCCCCAGATCCTCCATGCCCCGCCCCCAGCCCAGGGGCGTTGTCTACCACCCTCACAATCCCCCTGTATTGCAGGTTTCAGAGGGGTTGCCGTGTTAGTCTGTATCAGCAAAAACAAGGAGGAGTCCTTGTGGCAACTTTAGAGACTGACACATTTTTTGGGGCATAAGCTTTCGTGGGCTAGAACCCACTTCCTCATGCTCTAAGGTGCCACAAGGACTCCTCCTTGTTTTCGCTGTATTGCAGGGACTCCCTGCCCCCCACTCCAATGATAGCAGCTCTATGTCACCCCCCCCCCTCTCATTGCCAGGGTCTCTGTTCACCCCCATCTGTGTGCCCGTCCACGCCAGGGGCTCTGTGTCCCCCATGTCCCCCTCCTCCATACCACTCTCTTCCCCTTCTCACTATCATGGCAGGTGCCCTGGGTGTGCTCCCTTCCTCCTTCCCCTACAGGGCAGGTTCTCTGTGCATCCCCCCCACCAGCTTCCCCCTCACGGTTGCAAAGATCAGCTTCCAAAAAGGCCCCCAGCTGATGCAGTGAGGGCTGCCTGAGTTTGCAGAAGGCTGCTGGCGGCTCATAACAGCAGGCGCCTGAGCACTGCTGTTAGGAGCAGGATGCTCTGGGGAAGCCCCTCGAAACAATCCAGCACAGGGCTCTTCTGGGATGCTAGCAGCTGGTCCCCCTGTCCTCATACAGAGGCCTCTGCAGGGGTTTAATAAAACACCCCCCTCCTCCCCCTTGATGGCATGATGCATGTGGAAGACCAATTGTAGGAGGGGCGGGGGTGGGCAGGGTTCCCACTGCCCCTGGTCTTCGCTCTGATCAGGGTCTCCCTGCTCACTGCACCCTGTTTTTGAGCGGGCTGGGTCCGGTGCAGAAGGTGGGGAACACTACTCCAGCAGGGGGCTCTGTGATGGGGAATGACCCACCATGCCAACAGGGGCCCATAGAAAACTCACTAGAGGGGAAACAGTTCATCGCTGATGTAGGTCGAGCTGTACGCCGAGTGAGAGAGCGCGGCATGATAAGTGTCTGCCTGTCGCACCAAAAAGGGCCCTCTGTGGGCCTCAGTTTCCTCCGACTTACACCAGTAGAAATCAGGTTTTTCTGGTTTCTCCCTCAGATCAGTAGGGCTCTATCTATAGGGTTCCCCTTATCGGAGTATCTGAACACCTCGCAATCTTCAATAATAATAATAACAATAATACCTAGCTTGTACCTGGCTCTTTTCATAAAATAGATCTCCTAGCATGTTACAAAGGAGGGCAGAATCATTAGTGCCATTTCACAGATGGGGAAACTGAGGAAGGGGGAAAGCAATTTACCCACGCTCACCCAGCAGCAGAGTTTGGAATAGAACTCAGCTCTTTGGAGTCCTAATCCCTTGCCTCGCCCACACTGCTTTGCCTCACAATGCCCCTCTGGGTGGTAAGGCAGGACTATTTATCCTTGTTTTACAGATGGAGAACTGGGCTAGTCCCTGAAGCTGTCTGGTTGAGGCGCTAGGATGCAGGCACAAGCACAATGATTTCTGTGTTACCTCTTCCTGTTTTACAAGCTTTCGAGGCACACAGAACTCTCCGTCCGGGCTGGGTAAGATGCTCCCAGTCTCACAGCGATCTCGGAGCTCCGAATTTTGCTGTGACACTAGGAGAACCTTTTCCAGTGTCAGCGAGCAGGGTGTATGTACAGCTTGTTACTCCAAGTGGAGTTCACACTTTAAGCACTGATATTCGTGATTTTAAGTGAGTCTTAAATGCAGTGGCTAAGAACAGTCAGGAGGAGGTCACAGGTTTGTTATTTTCTGTTTGCTTATTTCAGGAAAGGGAAGTAAGAACAGGAAAGCAGGAAAATGGGTGAAAGCAGTGAAGCAATTGCAAAGTTGGAGCTTTTTAGGCTTCAGTCTGCAGAAAAGGAGAGGGAGCACCAGAGATTATTGCAACTGAAAGAACTGGAGATCAAAGAAAAAGAGAGAGAGAGAAGAAAGAGAGAGAGTAAGAGAGCGGGAAGAAAGAGAGAGAGAGAGAGAGAGAGAGAGAGAGAGCGGAAACACCAACTGGACCTGCTAGAGAAGCAGAACCAGAACCCCGACCCCAGCAACTCCCATCACTCCAAAAATCCCCAAATGGGGACACTTATGTCCTGCATACAGTGAAGACGGTGATATTGCTGAATATCTGACTACCTTCGAGAGGCTGTGTGTAATACCTGAAATCCCTGATGATAAGAGAGTTCCTACCCTGATTGGAAAATTAACTGGTAAAGCTTGAAATGTATTAATTGGAATGCCTATTGAAGATGCTTTAGATCAGGGGTAGGCAACCTATGGCACGGGTGCCGAAGGCGGCACGCGAGCTGATTTTCAGTGCCACTCACACTGCCCGGGTCCTGGCCACCGGTCCCGAGGGCTCCGCATTCTAATTTAATTTTAAATGAAGCTTCTTAAACATTTTAAAAGCCTTATTTACTTTACATACAACAATAGTTTAGTTATATATTATAGACTTATAGAAAGAGACCTTCTAAAAACATTAAAATGTATGACTGGCACGCGAAACCTTAAATGAGAGTGAATAAATGAAGACTCGGCACCCCACTTCTGAAAGGTTGCCGACCCCTGCTTTAGACTATTGTCAATTTAAAGATACTGTTCTGCGAAGTTTTCAGATTACCCCTGAAACATATAGAGTTCAATTTAGGAATCTTAAGAGGGATATTGGGGTGAGTAATGGGGAATATGTACACAAAATGAAAGATTTGTTGGGAAAATGGGTGAGGGGCAAAGAGGTGGCAAGTTTTGAGGGAATGTTGGATCTTGTTGCTCAAGAGCATTTCCTAGGCATATGTAAGGTTGATGTGAAGCAGTGTCTATGGGACAAAGATGTAAAGTCTGTGGATGAGGTGGCTTTTTTAGCTGATGCCTTCGAACAGACTCAGGCGTCTATTGAGGGCAGGCCACAGAAAGAGGGGTTCAAAACTGGTGGGAAGGGAGGATCCCATTTTGCCCCTGGGAAGAGAGAAGAGGGTTGGGAGCCTAAACATTCTCTTACCCCAAAACATTCCTCTAACCCTCATCCCAAATCTCCTGTAAAAGTAGAAGAGCCCAAAAGGTGCTATCAGTGTAATTCCACTGATTACCCGAGGAATAAATGCCCTGTGCTAGGAGGAAGCAGGCAAACAATAGCTCATGTTAGTTCTGCTGTCCTCAACACAGAACCCCCCCAAGCAATTGAAACCTGTCATATTGGTTCTGTGAGGTTAGCCTCTGCAGAGGAATTACACTGGAGAGCTTGGATGGATGCTCTGTACCTTGCGAGAACACCCTACACCCCCATGTTCATCTTTATAAAATGATGGTGTGGTATCCGATGCAAAGTTTGTCATGTCGGGTGTCTTCGGAAGGCTCATAATGCACTGAGTATGGTTGTTCTAGTGATGTTATAGTAATTGTTACAGTAATGTTATGGTAAGGTTATAGGTTATAATTTCACGTATATACAGGTCTGTCTCATCTTACGCTGGGGTTACGTTCTGAGGTCAGCGCCTAAAGCGAAAACCGCGTATAGTCAAAATGACATTGAGCGTAATGGCGGGCAGAATCGCCCGCACTACAGAAACAGTATTTAAATTGTTATTTTTCTCTTTTTTTGTTTTTTTTCCTTGTTTTTGCCGACCGCATAAAGCTGAAATCGCACATGTTAAATGCGCCTAAGATGCGACAGACCTGTAGTTATGAGGCTGAAAATGTATCCTTATGGCTTAAAGCAAGTCCATGCAAAAACTCTCCCAGAACAGAGAGGCAGTTCTAGGAGGTTCCTAGAGTTGTTTCTGGGACCGGAGATATTGGCTACTGTCATTCGGTTCCAAGTAGCTGGGAGCAGCTTACATGCCAGAGGCTGTGCGTGAACAGCCCAGGAGGGGGGGTTCTCACAGCAGAGCAGGGTCAGGCTGGCTCCCAGAGTCAAGGATTGCAGTGGCCTAGCAGATCACCGGTCCAGACTACACCAGAGGGGAACGTCACAGTGTGGTATAAGAATTTACAGACTAGACTAGAGGGAGGGATTATTGGGGTCCCAGGGCAGTACAGATAGACACACAGCTGTAAGCAGAGTCAGAATGGGCTCTACCCTGACATCTGGAGATAGGTGTTTGTATGTGGCAGTGTGGGTTGCTCTCTAAGAGCCCCCAAAACTACTTTGATTCTTTCTCTCTCCATAGTGTAATAACTCAGCTAATTTTGACTCTAGTAGGAGTCTTGTTACATGCTGCACAGCTGCAATCACTGATATCTAGGTCTAAGCAGTAGACCTACTGTGGGCTAGTGGTGCACCAGCACTGAGGCTCCCCTACTAAGAGCTGAAGTTACCAAGAGTTGTGGTCACTGAGAGCTGTGTTAAGTGGGGGGAAGGGGGGGCTGAAGACATATTGGTGAGTGGCTAGCAGGACAGCTGGTGGAGAGGAGCAGCTTGTGGTGAAGACTTGTGGTGAAGACTGCAGCAGAACTCCACGAAGAGGCACGATGGAACCGAGCACGTAAGGTGCCCCCTGTACCTCTCCCCCTTCCACCCAGGCTGGGAGGTAAACTCTGCAGATGAACTTCTGAACTCTGGGGAGGCTGCACTGACCAGGGACAGAAACTGTGGGAGGGGCGACTTTTGGGTTGCTGGACTCAAGAACCAAAGGGAAAGGATATGGCCCAATCTGCTTGTATCCAGTATCTACCGACAGTGGCCAATGCCAGGTGCCCCAGAGGGAGTGAACCTAACAGGCAATGATCAAGTGATCTCTCTCCTGCCGTCCATCTCCACCCTCTGACAAACAGAGGCTAGGGACACCATTCCTTACCCATCCTGGCTAATAGCCATTAATGGACTTAACCTCCATGAATTTATCCAGTTCTCTTTTAAACCCTGTTATAGTCCTAGTCTTCCCAACCTCCTCAGGCAAGGAGTTCCACAGGTTGACTGTGTGCTGTGTGAAGAAGGGAACCCCTATGTACTGAACCCAGCCCTTGCTGCTGTCAACTCGGCCTGGCAGAAGGGTTACACAGCAATAACCCGAAAGCACAGATGCAGCAGCCCATGCTCCTCTCCTCAAGAAGCAGAGGAGATCAAGCAAAACCAGGGCTGTGCTCCTCCCTCTAGTGGATGGAGCTGGGCACCACAGGGCGGCTAGTTTTTTAATTTATTACAGCGGGGCAGAGGGGAATTCCAGGCCCCTCTCTCTGCCCAGCGGCCTCGAAATGTGACCAGGGCAGATCTGCCCTAGGAATTATTTCCGGGGCGGTTCTCTGACCTGCGTCATTCAGGCAGGCAGACTAGATGACCACAAATGGTCTAGTTATTACAGAGTCCTGCCTTGAATGACACACGTCCATTGGCAGCCGGTTACACAACCTATTTCCTAGACAGCAGCATGCAGGGGAGCAATTACTGGCTGGTGGGTTCATTCTTGGCTTTGAGAGGGGAGCGTGGTCTAATGGTTAGAGTAGTGGTTTCACCTGGGTATCTGACCCATTGACTCCAATAGCGCGACTGCTGATTTACACCATCTGTTTGGGAGGGAATACACAGCAGCTGTCTAAATACATAAGGTACCAGCTGGGGCTCCTCCTAACCCTGTGGTTTCCCGCGCGTTATGCTGATCACTGTTAGTTTACTACCCACTGTTCTCTGATTCTGATACACCAGCCCCACCCCGTGTCCAATCAGGGGACAGTATGCTAATGACAGCCAATCACCACGCTTTTTCCAGACTAAATCGTGGGCTTTTGGTCAGCTAGCTGGCTAGGGGCTTGTGTTGCCTGGCTTGGACTATGGAGAGTTCAAAGCACTCCTGGCTGCTCCTGCTCTGAGTGGGGGAGATGGCGGAGGGAGGGGGGTCATCTGCAGGGGATGCTGCACAGAAAGGGGAGTCTTCAAGCAGGTAAGCTGTGAACTTCCTTTGTAGCGGTGCCTTGAGAGGGCCTTGCCCCCTCCCTTAGAATGGCTGGTCTGTGTTCAGGGAGGAGAAGCAAACAGCTCTGGGAGTGCTGGGGGATGAGTCTCTGAGCTCCCAGGGGGTACGGATGCTGCTGTCTATGACACTGCATCTCCCAGGCTTTTCCCTGGCCTCTAAGCCTCAGTGAAAGGCGATCTCGAAACGCAGGATTTCTCATGCAGTTCCACCAGCTTGCACGGGTGCTTCTCTGCTGGCCAGCAAAGCAGCTTCTTAGTGAGGCCTGGAACTAGAAGAAAACCTCTGCTTTTGGAGCTGCAGGGGGCACTGGGAATCAGGACACCTGGGTTCTATCCCTGACTCTGGGCGTGGGGTGGGTTAGGGCAGGAGGGGAGAGACACAGATGACCTGGAAAACGCTGCCCCAGCGGTGGGTTGGATTCAGGAAGCCCCTGTGGTGTGGAACTACCCCCAGAGTGCAGCCAGCTCGGTGTTTAGGGACACTGGTGTCAGTGTCTCCTGGGAGCACAGCTCTGCACAACTGATCAGAGGATTGGCACCCAAGGAGCAACGTTACTTATGTGGCCTGGTGTTTACAGGGTTGGGGGCAGGGGCGGCGAGTTATATGGGCCCGTGGTGCCTGGGCTCCAGGAATATTCAGGGCCGGGCGCTCTGCTCCACCAATGTTCGGGGCTGGGTCTCTCCTGCCTGAATGAAGGCGGCACCTCTCCCTCGCCTGCCTGCGCTGCCGGCTACAGCACGAGAACGGCGCCCGCGGTCGGCTGAGACAGCTGGCTGCTGCTGCCCCTGAGGAGGGGAGGAGGCACACACGAGCCCCCCCGTCCCCCAGCACCCACCGGGAGGAGACACCAAGGGGGCTTCTGGCGGGAGACATCGGGAGTGGACCTCACTCACCTCAGCTGCTGGGGCTTCCGTGAGTGTTTGACCCTGTGATCCACCTCCCGCCCCTCCCAGCAGCCCCCACTCCTGCCCCACGCTGGGCAAGGGGCAGCCCCATCCCCCACCCCCAGTGAGGCTAGGGTGAGGGGCAGCAGGCTGCAGCAGGGGAGGAAGGAAGCCACATGTGATGGCAGTGCCCTCCCCCCCCCCAGCACCCAGCCACCCCCTCCCAGAGCCTGCACCCCCACCCCTTTCCCACATACCCCTCCAGCCCCCAAACTCCCTCACAGAGCCTGCACCCCCAGCCCAGAGCCTGCCCCCCCACCCCCCCCCCCTCCCCCCACACCCTCCCCTCCCCCCACCCTCCCTCCCATAGCGCGCACCCCAGCCCCCCGCACCCCCCCCCAGAGCCTGCCCCCCCCCCCCCTTCCCACACACCCTCTCCTGCCCCCAAACTCCCTCCCAGAGCCCGCACCCCAGCCCTCCGCACTACCTCCCAGAGCCTGCACCCCTCACCCCCCCCGCATCCCCACTCCTTGCCCCAGCCTAGAGCCTACATCCAAATTCCATCCCAGAGCCTGCACCCCTCACCCCCTCCTGCACCCCCACCCCTTTCCCACATACCCCTCCGGCCCCCAAACTCCCTCACAGAGCCTGCACCCCCAGCCCAGAGCCTGCACCTAAACTCCATCCCAGAGCCTGTACCCCCTCCCATCCCCAAACTCCCTCCCAGAGCCTGCACCCCCACCCCCTTCCCACACACCCTCTCCTGCCCCCAAACTCCCTCCCAGAGCCCGCACCCCAGCCCTCCACACTACCTCCCAGAGCCTGCACCCCTCACCCCCCCCCGCATCCCCACTCCTTGCCTCAGCCCAGAGCCTACATCCAAATTCCATCCCAGAGCCTGCACCCCTCACCCCCTCCTGCACCCCCACCCCCTGCCCCAGCCCGGAAACTCCATCCCAGAGCCTGCACCCCAGACTCCATTCCAGAGCCCAACCTCTCAGCTGTCCTACACCCCAATCCCCTGCTCCAGCCCAGGACCTGCACCCCAGACCTCCTCCCCCCACCCAAACTCCCTCACAGTGCCTTAGGCAGGTGGAGGGTGGAGTCTGGGGGTGGGGTGGGCTCTGGGCATTCTGGGCACCACCAAAATTCCTACAAACCTGCTGCCCCTGGGGGCTCGTACAGCTGCCAATCACCCTCAAAATGGGTAAAACTGAAAGGTAGCTGCTCTCTATCCCCCCACTCCTGTCAACATGATTTCTCTGTCTCATTCTGCTGTTTCCTTTGTACATGTGTGTCAGTTTCACCTGTCCCTGGCCACTGTTGGAGAGGGGAGTTTTAGAGCAGCTTGTGTGTGATGATCTGTCGAGCCCTGCAAATCCACTGTTAATCCGCTTTATATCCACGGATGTGGTTGTGTTGTTTACTATCTTTGCGGATCAGCTGTGGATCTGAATTTTTGTATCCGTGCAAGTCTTTGACAGTGAGATTGGGTGCTGGTGCGGATACCTATAAAAGGTGGAGTGTGGGTCGGATACAAGTTAATTATGATGCGGATCCAAATGTTTGTATCTGCTCAGGGCTCTAATGATCTGTCTCTATTTCAAGCTAGTCCCGTGTCCCTCTGAACAACCTCCTGGCCTCCAAAGCCCGGTTCTCTTCCAGCCTGCGTGTAGGGGGATCTATCCGGGTTTGTCTTACAATCCAGCCTATTGCAATTGTCCCTCTTCTTTTCTTTCTCCCTGATTGAACTAACCTCGTTATCTCTAGACTGATTCTTGCCTACATATTTATACCTGCCTCTGGACATTTCCGCTACATGCATCTGACGAAGTGGGCATTCACCCACGAAAGCTTATGCTCCAAAACGTCTGTTAGTCTCTAAGGTGCCACAGGACTCTGTCTCTTGTATTGAGTTTGTATTGCTGATTAGTAGATTAGCTTCCCCCCTCCCCCATTTTAATGTTTGCAGTGGGTATTTCCACACTGGGATCGCCTGGAAGAGCCACCCAGCTAGGCTCAAATCCACCTTGCTCCTCCCAGCCCTGGTCTCCACTCTATCTACACAGCAGATTAGGGCGCTCTGAAATGAACCTAGACAACATTGAATCTTCTCCGGCCCATCAGATGGCGCTAGGTCAGGGGAAAAAATAAAAAACCAATACATAAAAGGAGATCAACAACAATCCAGACTAGAACTAGCTGGAAAGGCAGCATTTTGTCCTGCAAAAGTTTTCACAGGGGGAAAAAAATAATCCCCTTTTAGACATTTTTTAACATCCTAATGGAACAATTCAAGGGCAAAACTTCTTTCCCTGCTTACATGTTTTTATTTGTTCCCAATTTCTTCCACTTTGGAGACTGAGTGAGAAAGGGTTTGTATGTGTCTGGGTAGGAGTGTAGTTTTTTAAGGAACATTTTCATTTTGAAATGTCAATTGAACACAAAGTATTACTTTCAGAAACGCTCTTACTGTTTTCCACCTGGCAAAAGTTGGAAGGCAGCCAGAAAGTGGAGAGAAGAATGGAAAAAAAACTCCACAGTTCACGACATTTACAAAATTCTGAAAAACGTTGGGCTTCCCCCTGAAATTGTTTTGATAATAGATTAAGAAAAAAAACTTCAGAAAACTTTAAAATATGAAGTCACTGAAAATGATGTTTCTTCAAAAAAAAGTTAATGTTCAACTAAGTCCTATTTTCTGACAAACTTTCCATTAGAAAATGTTCAGTTGTCTCTAAATTAGAAGGAGGGAAGACAGATAAAATAAAACAAGAGGTACCTTCTAGCCTTAAACTTTATGGGCAATGACTATGAGCAAATTACAACAGAAGAAAAAATAATAAGGTGCTTTTTTTTTTTTTACAGTTAGCTTATAGGACTGACAAAGTCATAGCAAACTTTATAAAACAGAAGAAGGAGTGAACAGCAAATCGTTAAACAGGTGACCAGTGAACACTCCATGGCATCACACGATTAATTTTCATTAGTTGTGAGACTTTATACATTTCAATTATTTAGATTCAGCCTCCCGTGGTCGGAACAGATGATGCAGCTAGAAAATACCCAAACTAGGGGAAAATATGCATCTTGTCCTCCACAAACGTACATGTAACTTGGCTTGCAAAGGAGTCCAAGGGGAATTAAACTCTTAAGCAACATTTGCAAATGAACCTTGCAGCATCTAAAGACTCTATGTCTTAGGGTTTGACCACGTTGACCTTTGTACTTATCTAAGGCCATGTCTACACTGGCAAATTAAAGCGCTCTAACTTGCTGGCTATGGGGTGTGAAAAAACACCCCCACCCCCCTGAGCGCAGCAAGTTTGAGTGTTTTTAAAGCGCTAGTGTGGACAGGCTCAGCGCACCGAGCTCCCAGCGCTCAGAGCTATTCCCCTCGTGGAGGTGGATTACCAGGAGTGCTGGGAGAGCTCTCAGTCAGCGCTCACACGCGACCGCACTCACACATCAAAGCACTGCTGCGGGAGTGCTCCCGCGGCAGCGCTTCGGCTAAGTCGACACTAGAAAGTTCAAAGTTTCTTTAGCAAAGTCAGGAAACCCACCCGCTGACCCTGAATCGGATTTTGTGGTTTGCTTTGCTCACTGACTAAAAACTTGATCACGGTGGGAGTCGAGCGCAATCGATAGGGTTCTATTATACCTCAGCTTCTCTGCCTGGAACTCGTAACGAGGCCTCAATTAAAGTAAAAGGCATCTGCTCTGCCTATGAGTTTCTAGGCAAATTCTTGTCGGTGGATTGCCATGGTGAGGCATTGCGACGACAGAGTACACAACCGGATGCCTTCTCACAAGGGCAAACACCGCTCCTAGGCATCTCCACAGGCGCCTCTGTAACTTTTCTGCTGGTACACCTAGCTAGTTATCAACTTCTGGCATGCATTGGCCTTCCCTTTACAGTCTCAATAAGCACAGCAAGGCCCTAACACTCTCAAACATACAGACATTTCGATTTCCATTTTAACCTGCCTCTCATTTCCGGCCCTCCTTAATTATCTTCTTGGTTCCACAAAGCAGACTCTCTACCAAAGATGTAGCAACTACGTTTTGATCTGGGAGACAACGCAACACAGTCAACCCTATGCAGGAGGCAGCTATGAATGAGCGTCAACAAAGGGCCCATTGGTGAGTTCGGATCCCGGTCCCATTTAGCCTTAACTCACAACTTTGTTGCTCAGCGTTGGGAGACAGCATGAGCGAACAGAGCCTGGTTCTGCAACAGTCGAAGAAAACCCACAGCCTGGCTGCTTGTCTTGCCGCAGCTTCCTTCCTTCCTTCAGGAAGATGTTGTGTGCGGCTGCCTCACATCCCTGCTTGCTGTGGATTTTCTTAGCCTGTTGCTGTTTAAGATGGTCTCAATCCATCTTCAAGCAGTGCTGCCTTCCTGCTCGGCTGGCACAGCAGAGCTGAGGGCATGTCCACATTGCAATCACAGGGTTTGGTGGCCATTAATGCAGACATACACATGCTAATTTTAATCTAGCTCGTACTGGAGCAATGATGTCACAGCAGCACAGGCTGGAACCCCGGGTAAAGACCTGGGCGACTAGCCCAGTGCTGCTGCACTTTCATTGCTTTAATCATGTACCCCCATTGCAGTGTAGACGCACCCTGACAGACAACAGCAGGGGGAGCTGGGAAAGGGTTTTAATCCATGTCTACAGTGTGGGGACATGGCAGCAGACTACGTTGGCATAACCCCAGAGCAGACACATCCTACAGTGGGAGAAGGGGGTTTCCCATCCCTGTAGGAACACTGCCTTCCCAGGGACGGTAGCTAGGTCAACTTAGCTGCGTCTCCACTGGGGGTTACGTCGGCCTAACTACAGCATTCAGGAGTGAGTTTTAAGCTTTGTGAGTAGATCAGGTCTTAGTTACACAACCAGGAAGGAGAGGGCTATACAGGGGCCACAACACAGAGAAAATTAGAGAGGCTTATTTAAAAAAAAGAATCTGTCAAGCTCTATTGAGGATCTTATTGAGCGATGTTTGGAGCGTCAGGCAGCTGGGCCTAGAGGTGTTTTCCCAGCCTTCGCCCTTCAGTCCCCCGGCATCGCGTCCTCCCTTCGCATCCCGTCGGGTGTGCTGCAGATCCAGTAGCGCTTCGTGGAGCACCACGACGAAGTGGCAAAGCCGTCGCTCAGGTACGCGCAGTCGCCTTCTCCTCTTACCGCAAACCTGCGACAGAGACACCCTGGCGATAAGAGTCGGGCAGGGGCTGGGCAGTTGGTCCCATCCAGTGAAACCCCTCGGGATCGCCCCCTTCCTGCATCACTCATTCCACTCAATTACAGATCTCAAAGTTGCAATACTCCAACAAAAAACCTTCAAAACCAGACTCCAATGAGAAACTGCAGAATTGGAATTAATTTGCAAACTGGACACCATTAAATTAGGCCTGAATAAAGACTGGGAGTGGATGGGTCATTACACAAAGTAAAACTGTTTCCCCATGCTAATGTTTTCCCCCCTCTGCTCCTCACACCTTCTTGTCAACGGTTGGAAATGGGCCGTCCTGATTATCACTACAAAAGTTTTTTTTCTTCTTTTTTTCTTCTTCTGTTACTACTTGGAATCACTTAAATCCTACTTTCTGTATTTAAATAAAATCACTTTTTACTTATTAATTAACTCAGAGTATGTATGAATACCTGGGGGAGCAAACAACTGTGCACCTCTCTCTATCAGTGTTATAGAGGGCGAACAATTTATGAGTTTACCCTGTATAAGCTTTATACAGCGTAAAACGGATTTATTTGGGTTTAGATCCCATTGGGAGTTGGGCATCTGAGTGCTAAAGACAAGCACACTTCTGTGAGCTGTTTTCCGGTAAACCTGCAGCTTTGGGGCAGGTAATTCAGACCCTGGGTCTGTGTTGGAGCAGATGGGTGTGTCTGGCTTCAGCAAGACAGGGTGCTGAAGCCACTGAGCTGGCAGGGAAAACAGGAATAGAAGTAGTCTTTGCACATCGGGCGGCAGCTCCCAAGGGGGTTTCTGTGATCCAACCCGTCACACATTGCATGCATCCGATGAAGTGGGTTTCAGCCCACGAAAGCTTATGCTCAAAGAAATGTGTTAGTCTCTAAGGTGCCACAAGGACTCCTGTTCTTTTTGCTGATACAGACTAACACGGCTGCTACTCTGAAAAAAGACTAAAATGTTCATCTCCAGTAGGGTTCAGGAACGGTCCTTTGTCCACACTGGCAATGCAAGACACCTTTTAACATAGCTAGGTCACAAGCGTGGTTATTTCTGCAGCATAGCTGCGACCTCAGGGATTGTCCTGCCAGATTCCTCACCAGCAGCCATTGGCATTAACTCAGCATGGGCACCGAGCCTCTCTTCCTACTTTTTTCACTAGGGAGGAGGAGGAAGGGCTAAGGTCCAGATTTCTAAAGTTATTTAGGTGTTGCTCCTCTGCTCGGCATTGCAAGGCCCAAGTGACTTAGGAGCCTATGCAGTGGCAGATTGGCCACTGGGCCAATCAGGCCCTTGCCTAGGGGTCCCTGCAAATTGGGGGCATCCCTGTGCCCTGCCCCACCCGCCCAGCATTCCTGCCGGGGAGCGGGGTCAGGGTGTGGGGGCTTCCCCCCTCTCCCTAGCAGGGGCACCAGGCAAGCCCCTGCGCCCTGACCCCATTTCCCCAGCAAGAGCGCTGGCGGGGCCAGGCAGGCAGAAGGGGTGGGGAGGGGCCCCCACTTGCTCTAGGTCAGGGCCCCACAAAACCTTAATCTGCCTCTGAGCCTAAGTCACTTCTGAAAGTGACTCATGTTCCTAAGTTATTTCGGGTCTTTCATTTCCACCTAAGCCGCGCATTAGAGGGTGGGAGCCTGGGGAAGGGCATGCAGCCCCCTGAGCTGCTAGGTCAGCAATGGGGGATGAGCCCCAAAGACTGGGGGGAAATGTCACAAAGGGGAAAAGTAATCAGTGTTTTGGGAATAACACATTTTTTTATCTGCCTGAATTCAGCCCTTTTCCCATTTGGAACCCAACAAAGTGACTAGCTAGAAAAGGACTCACAGGTTGTTGAACTGTTCGCCATTCACCCATTCCCAGAGCTGTGCCAATGCTCGCCTCAGGCCAATCCAGTACTCAGAGATGCCTTTATATCGCATAATGAACTCCTTAAAAAAAAAGCACATTATTCATTATAGTCTGTAATGCTGTTGAAACGGTTAAGCTATTTTCAGTCACCACTTCAAGGGGACCTGTTGCCTGAAACAAATCCATTTCCTAGTGTAGATGGTCCCTCAATCCGCAGAGAGTCCCAAACATTAGCTATGAACTGCACACTTCAGCTCCACCCACGTTAACTCTGAAACCTAGTGATGTCTAACTCAACGTTCACTATTTTGCTGCTAAATGTTTTAATAGCGACATCCAGCTAACATGCTTACGCTGTTGGGCACAGCGGCAGGTATCTGGTGGGGAGGACTGGAGCGGATATCTGGTTGGGGGACTGAGGCGGGTATCACTTGTCTGCAAGACTCACACTTTAAGGCCAGAAAAAACCCTCATGATTATCTAGTCTGACCTCTGGCACATCACAGGCCACTGAACCTCGCCCAGGCACTCCTGTAATAGACCCATAACCTCTGGCTGAGTTACTGAAGTCCTCAAATCATAATTTAAAGACTTCACGTTACAGAGAATCATTTACTCTAGTTTAAACGTACAAATGTCCCATGCCCCTTCCTGCAGAGGAAGGCAAGACGACCTGCAGGGTCTCTGCCAATCTGACCCACAAAGAAAATTCCTTCCCAACCCAATAGATGGTGATTATTAGACCGTGGGCAAGACCCACCAGCCAGACACCGGAGAGAGAATTTTCGGTAGTAACTCACAGGTTTCCCCATCTAGTGTCCTCAGAGATGGATTAAGATTTATTGGGGCCCAAGTCCAATTTTATTTAAAAACCCTTTTCAGATCACCATTAAGAACTAGATAAGTCCCATCAATGGCTATTAGCCAAGATGGTCAGGGACACAACCCCAGGCTTGCGACCCTAAACCTCTGACTGCCAGAAGCTGGAAGTGGAAGACAGAAGTGGGTCACTCCAGAATTGCCCTGTTCTGTACCCTACCCCTGAAGCTCTGGTAAGGGCCACCATCCGAGACAGGATACCAGGCTAGATGCACCATCGGTCTGACCCAGCATGGCCATTCTAATGTTCTAATTAACATCGTTGGATTTTTTTTAATATATGAATATTTGTATCTATCTGAGTTGAGGGTTCAGCTGCCAGAGCTTTTGTTTCAGCTGATTTTCCCCTCACAAGAGCACTAGAAGGAGCCCTGGGACAAGATCATACCAACACGCTCCTTGGTGCCTAGATCAGTTTTACTTTTTGTTTTTCCTTACCAGGTCTTTCTGGGTGTCGATCTCAGCCAGGGAGGCATTGAGTGAAGAGCAGAGGCTCTGGCTGGAGTCCCAGGTCCCCTCGGCATCAGAGAAATAGTAGCATTTCCCTCGAAACCCGACCCAGCCATCCGGGCAGCAGGCAGCGGGGCGTTTTGCACTTAGTTGGGCTGCGGAGTAGAATTGAGGCAGCTTGGATTCGGGTGGAGATTTCACTGAAGTTAAGAGAGTAACAGTGGTAAGAGACTTGTCCCTTTGCTTTTCCTAAATTCAAGGGAGGAAGCTGATAAACGTGCCACCTTGTGTATCGTGGGTAGCACGTTTCTGTGCCAATGAATCAACTGACATTGAAATGGGTCATATACCAGGTGCAAGCCTAGATTTGCCTGTTTAAAGGTGCTTTGGTTGTTTGCTCAGGGCTGACTTGTCCTCTGGTCTAGCACAGTTGCCAGACATCCTCTTCTGGCAGCCCTTCTGCGCAGCTGCCGGATGTTTCTGAAGCTTTCAGGGCCAGATTTACACAAGCTCTCAGCTCCCACTGACACACCAAAAGAAGCCGCTGTATTTTCAAAAGGGCTCGGCACGTTGGGTCCTGAACATCTGGCCCGGAGCATTTTAAAATCCGATCCCAGGAGCCTCCTAAGAACTTCCTGTGGAGGGACCATCCCCACTAGCTGGGGAAACACTTTCAGGCAGACGGGCTGTTTTAAGCTAGCTTCTCCATGAAAGTATGAGAGGGGGTAACCAAAGGGACCAGCAGAGGCGGTTGTCAGAAGCATCGCATACATGTAATTTCAAGCCAAACAGAGGTGACTGGTAACTGCAGCTGCTGGCTGGCGAGGAAGGGATGCGAGTCGTGAGTCACCCGGCTTCCCCGCGCCCTGGGCTGCCAGCCCCGTCTCGCTTCCCTGCTCTGGGTGCCACCGAGTGGGGCTCAGTGGGAGTGCTCGCTGCTGGTGCCTTTCCCAGGCATGTCCCTCTCATCCGTGCACCCCGGCAGAAATCTGAGGGGGGGCATCTGACCCCACATGCCTCCCCCCCTCACGTCGCCTAGGAGAGTACCTGTGGCTGGGGAATGGGAATGGGCAGTTGTCAGGGTTCCCTCCCCACTCTGAACTCTGGGGTACAGATGTGGGGACCCGCATGAAAGAACCCCTAAGCTTATATTCTACCAGATTAGGTTAAAAACTTCCCCAAGGCACAAATTCCTTTCCTTGTCCTTGGATGGTATTGCTGCCACCACCAAGTGATTTAAACAAACATTCAGGGAGGGGCCACTTGGAGCTCTACCACCCCCCCCCCAAAAATATCCCCCCAAGCCCCTTCACCCCCTTTCCTGGGGAGGCTTGAGAACAACATACCAACCAACAGGTTAACAAGGTGAGCACAAGCCAGACTCTTTTGTTTTTAGGACATTAAAACCCAATCAGGTTCTTAAAAGAAGAACGTTATTATATATATATATATATATATATAAAATAACGTTCTTTTATATATATATAAAAAGTAAAATAAGCACCTCTGTAAAATCAGGATGGAAGGTAATTTTACAGGGTAATAAAGTTTTAAAACTTTGAGGATTCCCCTCTAGGCTCAACTTCAAAATTACAAAACAGGAATAAACCTCCTTCTTATCATAGGGAAAATTCACAATCTAAAACAAAAGATAATCTAACGCATTTCCTTGCTATTACTTACAATTTCTGTAATTTTAGATGCATCATTTCAGGATCTTTTTAGGAGATGTTTTTTCCTGCCCTGGTCCCTCTCTCTGTCCCAGAGGGCACACAACAAAAGAGCACAAACAAAAACCTTCCCCCACCCCCAGATTTGAAAGTATCTTCTTTCCCCATTGGTCCTTCTGGTCAGGTGCCAACTAGGTTAATGGAACTGATTAACCCCTTACAGGTAAGTGATTCTGTACCTCTGGCCAGGAAGGATTTGATGTTACTGCATACATAAAGGTTGTTACCCTTCCCTTTATATTTATGACAGCAGTGAAGGCCGACAACTCACGGGGCAAAAGCATCATGGGAACAGCAACAATCACAACAGCTGTGAGTACAACACCGACGATCAGCGGGACTTTCCACCCAACTGGTTTCCTGTGTTTGAGGTGAGGCAGGTCATCTGAAAGAAAACAAAACCCGTTCATGGCACCAGATGGATTCAGCACCATCAGCATTTATGTTGCCAGAGACTAGGTAGCATTCCATTAGCCGGCCCATCGCCAGGGCAACTGGCTTCCCAGGTGGAGAACAGATGGTAAAGTATTAATGCTGCTGAGAAAGTGCTCCTGGTACGGAGTCCCTCAGAGTCTGACGCACAAAGGTCTGTGCCTCCACATTTAATACAAGGAACCAGGTTCATGTACGGTTGCCAACCCTCCAGGATTGGCCTGGAGTCTCCAAGAATCAGCATCAATCTCCTGGTGACTATTGAACACAATCAGGGAGATTTTAATAGGATATTTGAAAAAAAAAAAAATGACATTACATCATGTGTGTGCAGGGGGAAACCTCCCGGAAATCCCAAGGGGTTACCGACTTTGCACTTCCACAGCCCCTTCCTTCCAATGCTCGCAGCCCTCTGCCATCATGGAGCTTATTTGCTAGGTGGTATCATTGCCACCACTTCACAGCTGGGGAAACCGAGGCAGAGAGAGAGGCAGCTTGCCCTGGATCACAATGAGCCAGCAGCAGATGCATGACTCCGAGTCTTGTGCCTTAGCCACAAGACTTTCCTTCTGCCCTGTTTCCTTTTAGCTTCCCTAAGGTGCCTCATCTGACTATTTCTCAAGTTAGTTCCATCCAGCCAAACTAACGAAGCCACCAAAACTTCAGCCAAAAAAAAAGAGCATTTTCCTTCCCTTCTCCCACACCCATAGGATCTTCAGAAAGCAGATGAGCCAGCTCCCAGATTCGGGACTGCACTGGTCACTCTTTACCAATCTAGACTGGTCAAAATAGGACCGAGAGTCAGGCAGTCTGGGCCCGACTCCGCCACAGACTCCGTAACACCTTTGGCAAATCACTTACATGCCTTTGAAACACTTTGTCGGGAAACCAGGTCGGGAGGAACTCGCCTGCAGAGCTGGGGCTGGGAGCTGCAGCTGCCTGACGCAGGTAGGTGACCCCGGCTGAGTAGGGGCTGGCACGGGTGATGATCCAGCACCTCCCCCACCAGCAGTAACCGGACTTTGCGGTCGAAACCCAGGCACCTGGACACCCTAAGTATAGATGTAGCCTCCAGGCTGTTCCTACTCAGTCAAGCATTAGTTACCTTCTCTTTCATTGGGTGACTGCTCTGAATCCATGGGACCCACGCCTTTTGTCGTCTCTCCTCTCTCACCGAGACAACTGAACGCTGGGGTGCGGGCGCTGGGCTCTGACCAGTTCCTCTCTAGCTGCAATTGGGTCCAATTTGGAGGCAGCAATCAACTTCAGAGATCCCAGCGCCAGATCCTCTCCCCTTGGCAGCTACTGGACCGAACTGAAATCAAGAGACAGAAACAGTCCCAATTGTCAAGGGTTGTCTGGGTTTCTCTGCACCCCTAGTTCCTTCCCCAGCCCGGCCCGCACATCCACAGGCGTTAGCAGTGTAACGAACAACCTCACATTGCCTCAGAATCCTGGACCTCCTCCCCGCCACCGGACTCCAAGGGGATTTGGAAAGTAAAATGGATAGGCAGAGATTACACACGGGGATTTATTCACCCACCACAACTGGAAAAGAAGAGAACTGCCCCTGTCCAAAGTACAACTAAAGGGGGATTTTCCAGGAAGCCAGCTCCCTTTTGGAAATTTAACTGGAATGCCCCTCTCCTCTTCAGGAAAGTAACACAGAAAAAGCAACCACACGCAACCAGAGATGTATTTACAGTAGATACTACTTAATAACAACCCTCACTACATTTTGCCTGGAACCGATACTCCAGCTGACTATAAAGGTAACTGGTCTGGCTATTGGCAACCGGCTTGACAGCAAAAAAAAAAAAAAAAGGACCGGCATCCCCCAGACCCTCAGCATCTCCACTCTCCGGGGAAAACCCCTCCTTGCAGGCAGGTTTGCGGGGCTGGAGCCAGAGAAATCACATCCTAGCGATTCCTTTCCTGGCTACAGCACCACAACCCTGACTTCCGCTTCTCAGGCAGCGTCGGATAATGGCAACTTTCAGGCATCAACCAGCAGCCTGCTAACAAGCGGAATGTGCTGTATTGCTAATCTATGGGCCTGTCTAGATTAGAAAGGTCGTAGCAGTGTAACTAACTCAGTTTTAACATTGATCTTCTAATTATACTAGTGTAAATTCCTAATGTAGATGTAGATTGAAGGAAGACAAACCATTGAAGGGCCGGGAGCAGCAGTAGTGTGCTAAAAGTGAGGGGGCCACAGGCTCCCGAACCATGGCCCCGCCCCCTGCTGTGCCCTCAAAGGCCCTGTCCCCACACCACCCCTTCTCCCTGAGCCCCTGCCCTCACACTGCCTATTCTCACGGAGGCCCCGCTCCTTCCCCTGAGACCCCACCCCACATCTTTCCGAGGCCTTGCTCCTCCGTCACCTCGTCGCCCCAAGAACATGCCCGCTCTTCTGCCCCTCACCCCGTTGCTTGCTCTTACAGCCAGTAAAAGGGGGGGCATGGCCCCCGGGTCCCCCCCTTCCAGTGACTTTGGCATCCTCATTAGGTATTTGCCTCAGTGTAACTAGATCAATTTTTAAAGTCAATTTAGTGTAACTATGGCGTCCTTGTGGCCAAGATGGAGTCTGCTCTGCAGGCAGCTCTGGCCAAGAAAAGGCGCTTGCAGGAACGCAGCAGGGAAACTCCTTTCCACCCTGTGGGCACCTGTTCCTCCCCCCTGGAGTAAACACACCACACACCCAGAGCAGTCCAGTGACTACAGGAAAGGGAAATATTTATTTACAGAGGGATGAATGGAGAAAAACAGAGGGGAAGATGGGGGGCGGGGGAGAGCGGTAAAACGGGGTTATATCCAACACGAGGCCCCACAGGCCCAGTGGTACCAGCGGTCTGACAGGCCAGGCACCGAGCAATGCGTCTACTGAGAGTTCAGGTGATCTGGGCAAAGTTCCAGTCCAGGGGCGAGTCTTGGGTGCTCCCGGTCACCTTCGGCGGCAGTGAACTTTCCCCCAACAAACCCCTCCGGTGCCCTCTTCTGCAGCTCTCTGCAAAGCCACACAGAGCGACTCCCTCCCCACTTAACTAGCGAACAGCCTCCCTCCTTATTCCCAACGCAAAGTCACATGCTCCAGCGCTCATGGTCCCACACAGCTCTGGGCAGCAAGGATCCTGGGTCCAGCTCCGGTTTGTCCTTCTCGGCCGATTCCTCCCTGGCAGGGCGCTCCTCCTGGCTCCTGTCCTGGGGCGTCCCGGTCGGCCGTTCTGCCCCTTCCGGGCAGGTTCTCGGCTGCTTCGCTACACCAGGGCCTGCTCGCTTGTAGCTCTCTTCTCTGGAGCTCCAGACACGCACACCCTGCCGCTCCCCCTTTCCCCATCCCAGAACCACCAGCTCTTCCGCTGCCTCAGGACAAGGTTGTAAAGGGGCCAGGCTCTCTGAACCCCAATGAGGTTACTGGGGTGCAGCTTAAAGGTGGGACCTTCAGCAGCACCTTCACCCTAGCTCCCCTAGCGCTTCACTGGGATCTGTCCTCACTGCCAGGGGAGAGCGCCTCCTGCTAAGCCCCCCACCCCGCTCCCTGCAGCACAGCGCCCCCTAGCGCCGCATTGGTGCACTGGGATCTGTCCTCACTGCCAGGGGAGAGCGCCTCCTGCTGAGCCCCCCACCCCGCTCCCTGCAGCACAGCGCCCCCTAGCGCCACACTGGTGCACTGGGATCTGTCCTCACTGCCAGGGGAGAGCGCCCCCTGCTGAGCCCCCCACCCCACTCCCTGCAGCACAGCGCCCCCTAGCGCCACACTGGTGCACTGGGATCTGTCCTCACTGCCAGGGGAGAGCGCCCCCTGCTGAGCCCCCCACCCCACTCCCTGCAGCACAGCGCCCCCTAGCGCCACACTGGTGCACTGGGATCTGTCCTCACTGCCAGGGGAGAGCGCCCCCTGCTGAGCCCCCCACCCCACTCCCTGCAGCACAGCGCCCCCTAGCGCCACACTGGTGCACTGGGATCTGTCCTCACTGCCAGGGGAGAGCGCCCCCTGCTGAGCCCCCCACCCC
>QXTE01000507.1:1276-99914 GCA_003942145.1 Platysternon megacephalum
CGCCCCTCACAGCAGTTCTGTGCCCCCACTGATGGCGGGGGGGGGGGGTTGTGCTCCTGCTTGCTCCCCCCCCTTGCACACACCCCTGCTCTACAGTGAGCAGTAACTGGCACCAGCCTCTGTTAGCCACGCAATGGGCACAATCAGGGTAATCCAGAGGGGTGGAGATTTCACTGGTGGCCAGAGAGCCTGCAGCCTCCCCAGCAGGGCAGCAGCCTGAGTTGGGGAAGCAGAGCAGGGGAGGGGCAGCTTTACACCAGGGGAGATGAAGTGGCAGAAGCTGGATTAGAACCCAAGTCTCCCCAGTTCTTAGTCCTGTGCCTATTCCACTACACCACAGTGCCGAAATAGCACAGAGCGCTCTGGCACCGCCTTAGTGCACCATGCACCGCAGGGCGGTACAATGCATAGGGCAGTCACTGGGGAAATACCAGACATGGCTTCTAATCCTGGCTCTGACACTTGGGCAAGTCTCTTCCTCTGCCCCTGCTGGGGATAATGGTGCTGCCCCTGGGCAAAGGCATTGAGCAGGGGGGTGCTGGGATGTCAGGCAGAGATGGGAGGTACCTGCCAGCAGTGCATGGACTGATAACTTGACAGACCGGTGCAGCCGTGCTGGGGTCTGAGCGCTGGCCAGGAACAGGGGGGAATTGTGGCCCAGGAGCTGGCTATACTGGGGGGTGCAGGAAGATTCTTGGGAGGGCAGGAGAATGCAGAGTGACCCCACTGAATGCCTGTCCCAGTGGCAGTGCCCCCTGTAGGCCAGCGGGGGCAGTCCTAAAACTAGCCACCTGCCTGAGAACTGCTGAGTTCTGTGGGGCTCAGTACAGGTGATCGTAACCAGCCCCTGCAGTGGNAGAACCTTAAATGAGAGTGAATAAATGAAGACTCGGCCCAGCACTTCTGAGCGGTTGCCGACCCCTGGGCTAGATTTTAGAGGCTGAAGCTGGAACCTTTCCACAGTAGCTGCAGTGGCTCAAAGCCGTAGCGTCACCAGTTTTGTGAAGGGGCTAAACTGTAGCCGGGCAAATCACATCGACAACGGAGTTTTCCATCCTGGCCGCTTCAGCAGAGTGAAAATCCCAGTGTACAGAAGGCCATAAATTGTTCTCTCAGGTGTGTCTAGGAGCCAGGGGAGAGTCTAGGGAACATCCTGCTGCCAGATGTGCGTGGAAAGTAATGTGATCCCTGAGTGCCAACACAGCCACTGGCTCGTCTCTAAAAACATCTGGAAGAAGGGCTTTGCTTGCCTGGCTCGTTGGTCTAGGGGCATGATTCTCGCTTAGGGTGCGAGAGGTCCCGGGTTCAAATCCCGGACGAGCCCATTTTTTCAGCACATAGTGGCAGTGGGACGGATGAAGGTTTTGAGGAACAAACTGACTTTCCCCACATAAATAATGTAGGGAAAGTAAGTGAGACTTTTTATCTACAATTCCCCAATGACAGAAAAGTGGTGAAGTTGGATTAAAACGCTCCCACCCTGCATTTAGTTGGGTTTGGTCCTGCTTTGAGCAGGGGGTGGGACTAGATGACCTCCTGAGGTCCCTTCCAACCCTGAGATTCTATGATTCTATGATTCTATGCAGCGCCACCTGCTAGCTGCCCACGAGAAGGGGTATTCCACGCCCTGCCCTGGGCGGGGGCTGAGCGCCATTGGCTGGAGGGGAAGGGGCGCCTGTAACGCAGCAATAAAAAGGTCAGGTCCATGACCAAACACTTGCCGATCAGCTGTAAACCTTTCCACCCGGAGAGCAGCACGACCACAGGGAGAGCTCCTTTGTTTCTGATCGAGCCGGCTGTCTCCGTCTGTTCGGCACAAGCGACAGAGAAGCTTTGGGCCTGATGTTCCCGGATCTGAACACCAGACGGTGTTGGCCCCCAGCGGGATCTCGTTCAGAGGGGCGAGGGGCAGAGCATCACGCCTACCCAAAGGGAGCGACGCGTTGTTTAAACCGGGGAAGAAAGGAAAGCTGTGGGCAGGGCTGGCTCTAGGCTGGGGTGGCACTTTCCAAGGGGCGGCACTCCAGCGCCTTGTTTTTTTGTTTTTTTGTTTTGCTTGGGGTGCAAAAAGCCGGGAGCCGGCCCTGAGCAGAGGTGAGCTGCGGTGGTGGGGGGCGCGGGGAGGGCCGCAGGAAGTAACCCTGGGGGGGGGCAGAGGAACCGCCCCCCACCCCCACAGCTCACCTCCGCTCTGCCTGCTCCCCTGAGTGTGCCGCCGCTCTGCTTCTCCCCCCTCCCTCCCAGGCTTGCTGCGCGAATCAGCTGTTTTGCGGCAAGCCTGGGAGGGAGGGGGAGAAGCGGAGCGACGGCGGCGCGCTCAGGGGAGCAGGCAGAGGCAGAGGTGAACTGCGGCGGTGGGGGGCATGGGGAGGGCCACAGGAAGTAACTCGGGGGGGGCAGATGAACCGCTCCCCCCCAGCTCATCTCCGCCTCCTCCCCCAAGCACGCCATCACTCCGCTTCTCCCCCCTCCCTCCCAGGCAAACCTGGGAGGGAGGGGTAGTAGGGGAAATGTGGCGCGCCTGGGGGAGGAGGCGGGGCTGGGGATTTGGGGAAGGGGTTGGAATGGGGCGGAGTTGGGGCGGGGCCGGGAGGGGGGAGCGAGGAATTTTTTTTGCTTGGGGCGGCAAAAATCTTGGAGCCGGCCCTGGCTGTGGGCTCGGGTGGGGTTTGAATCTGGCACCTCCCAAACCCGGACACATTCTTCTAGACCAACAAGCTATCCAGGAAGACGGGGTGCTGGTGGCTTTTCTGAATGTCCCCCAAGCAAACAGAGACCGACGCTACATATTAATGTGCTCAGTAGAGGCACAGGAGGGTTCCCATGCATTGGCCTGACACCTGGAACACAGTCAATATCCTTGCACCAAAGGCGTCATTTACATCAAAACCTGCAGCCGCGTGGGGAGAGGGAGACTAACTGGATGTTGAAAGCAACATTTCATAGTAGCCTAGTAGATAGTAAAGGCTAAAGCCTAGATCTGAAGTCTCCCTAGCTCTGTAAGCCATAGCCCGGAGCTGGAGAAAGGAGACTTTTGGGCTGCTGGCAGACCAGGTACCAGCTCCTGCCGACGTTCTCATGTGAACACTCACACATACATGGCTAGGATCAGTCTGGCTCAATGAGTGTTAGATTCATAGACGTGAAGGTCAGAAGGGACCATCATAATCATCTAGTCGGACCTCCTGCACCTTGCAGACCACAGAACCTCCCCACCCACTCCTGTAACAGACCCCTCACCTCTGGCTGAGTTACTGACGTCCTCAAATCATGGTTCAAGTTACAGAGAATCCACCATTTACACTAGTTTAAACCTGCAAGTGACCCGTGCCCCATGCTGCAGAGGTATTAGAGTTATGAGAATGTGCTGAGACGTCATGGCAGGCCTGTGAGTTGCTGCCGGCATTAATCTCACCTGTAACATCTGTATCTCGTATCGTCAGCTCATATTTGAGCGTTTGCATTGTGAGCCTCTGTGACAGTGTAACTCGGCAGAAGAGAGAGGCTTTAACTCGTGTGAAATGCTGGTCTCCAGCACAAGGTGTTCTGCCCTGCCCCACGAGGAAGGCCCAGCAACAGATGATAGTGGAACGTTAAAGAGGACGAAAGATTGTGTCGTTTACTCTGCTCCCTCCCCCCATGAAGAGGAGACGTGTAAGTGAATCCCTCCCCTCAGCTGAGTTTGCAACTCGAAGCAGAATGGGGGAAGGGAATAAAACCCCCTAACAAGGAGGAACTGGATCTTATTGCTGCCTGGACTCCTCTGGGGCTAAGGTTTCTAGGCATAAGCAAGGGATCTCCAGCTGCTTAGCCTGGGTTTGCCCTAAAGGACATACAGAGCTCGCTTATTACAGAAGCTTCTAGTACTTTGTGAAACTTCAGACTGGAACTCATTTGTGTATCTACCTGCTTTAACCTTGTAAATCACTTTCCCGTTTCCTTTCCCTAATTAATAAATCTCTAGACCATTTACTGTAGGATTGGCTACAAGCATTGTCTTTGGTGTGAGATCTAAGGTGCCACTGACCTGGGACAAGCGACTGGGAGTAACCCGAATATTGCTGTGATCTTTGACGTAAGGGACCATGTATCACAAAGAGAAGCTCACTGGGGTGGCCAGACAGAGCGGCGTACCCCCGGGGACTGTCTGTGACCCCACGTGAGGGAGTTTACACTTGATAATTGGTGATGCCGAAGTATAGAACTCACCACCAAATTGGGGTTTGTGGGCTGGTTCTTAACAGTCTGCGCTGAGGTTGGGACTTGAGCCATTACGGGACAGTTTGACAACTTTAATGATAGGCTCCATATACACAGAGAATAATTTGTGCTTTTGGTTTCCAGCGCTGTTCAGAGCTTGTTGGTGTAGGGATGTGATTCTTGCTTACGGTGCCAGCAGGCTGCGTCTCTCTCCCTCCTGACCGGGGGGTTTTCAGGCTGCAAAGTTCCCTGCCTATATTGTGATATCCCCAGCAAGCCAGACTGCCTGAAAGGCTGGTGTCTGCACGTTGCTCTCGCCCCAAAGGCTAAGCCCAGTGTATCGCCTGCGGTTATGTTACCACCCGACTCTTCGAAGCAGCCCCATTTATTCTTAGGGTGAAAGCGTTACAGAGAAGTCCCGCGGAGACAGACCCTGGAGAGACCTGGCCACTCCGCAGGGACTGATGCACCTCCCGAGCCTTCGCAGCGACTCACACGGCATCGTCACACCAGTCGGGGGTGTTAGGCAGCTGGCGCAGGGTGCAGGGGCCTTCGGTTGGCACGGTTAGAGCATGGCCCAAGTCCATCTGGCCAGCCCAGAGCCCAGCCAAGCTGCGGTGAATGCCGTGGTCCGGCTCTGTCTGTCTCAGTCTGACCTCCTTGGGCGGGTCCCAGGTGAGAGCCCCGTCTCCCTGCGGCAGCCGGCTCTTACCCGGCACCTCAGCCCTTCCCAGGCCTTTGTGCTCCAGCTGGGGTCTTTGCTCAGCTCCCTGCTGAGGGGCCGGGAAATCCACCTTCCTCGGGGGCGCTGGCTGCCAGGGGCCAATGTCCTGGCGACTGGATTTGCCAGTGACTTCGCAGATCCTCCACTGATATAGGGTTGGCCTCGGCCAGTCCTTTTTAATGACCCATCCCAGCTCAGACAGCTGGGTGACACGCACGCCTAGGCCTCTCAGCCTGCCCTGTGAGCAAACAGTCCTTCTGTCCCCCCGCCCCCGCACTGGGTAGTTAAGCACAATATAGGGGAAACTGAGGCACACATCGGCTTAATACAAATATTACAGTAAATTCCCACTTTGTCCCGACACCCGACTTACTGCCCGAAAACCTCCCATTGCCCCCAGCTGGGACCTGGTTAGTTGTCTGGGGCCAGCACTGCTGCTGCCCCAGTGATCTTGCCCCGTCCATGCAGCGAGCACATCGAGACGGACGAGGGAAGGTCACACCTCTTCCTACCCAACGCCGCTCCCTTACCAGCTGCTGCAAACCGAGGGGAACGTCGCAGCCGGGCACAAGCACCAATATCCCTGAGATCTGGGCATGTTCTGCTCTCGGGATGGGCTGACCAGGAACGGGGCTGCAATGCACCCCTGGGGCACCTGGCTTCCCTCCCCCAGCTGCAGAATGGGCTCCTGTGCCGTACCCAGGGCACAATCCAGACCAAGGAGTGGCTGTGTCCCCCCTGCCCTGTAACCTGGGGTGCTCTTTACACCGTGTTGCTGCTGTGGCCTCCAGTCCTGCACTGCTCACAAACAGCCTCCCGCATGCAAGTCACTCCCAGCGATGTCTGTGTGTGATCTGCAGCCAGCCACAGCCCGGCTCTTCCCAGCCTGGGTTATCCTGCAGGGTGACCCAACACACCCCCAGTCCTCAGATTTCCCCCAGAAACGGATGTCCTGCACTGCCAGCCCTCGCCTGGACAGTCCACGTATATTAAGCCTATTATTACTCTGGGAACAATATCCCAGTTTATTATTTTAAATAGCTATCCAGACAGTTCAGCTTAACACACTGGATTAGCTAAAACAACAAACCAAGTGTGTTAGCTACAAAGAGAGGGATTTTCAGTGAGCCCCAGCAATGACCGTAAGAGTCAGACACGGTCACAAGAAACATAAAGATAAAACAGTTACAGGTGCCCAACTTCACAAACTCTATTTGAGTCAAAGGAAAGTTGTCTGGCCAGGTGCCTCCAGCACTCTCCCTGACCAACCCCTTGAGGTCAGGATGCCTCCTCCAGAGTCCAGCAGCTGCTTCCTTTGTCTTTTCCGGTGCAGAGAATGCGATGGGCAGGGGGGGAGAGAGGGGCGTCCGCCCCTCCTTTTTATAGTCCTGTCCCCCCATCTCCAGCTGGGAGCCTGACGACAGGCCGTCTGTGAGGACGGGAACCCTATGCCTTTTTCTTTGCTAAGATTTAGATTTTTGCCCCTGCCCAAGAATGGGAACTGAGCAGGTAATGGCCCATGGGCCTTGTTTACACCTGGTCGAGGTGTCGGCTTGCCCTGAGGAACTGGTTTGACCACTCCCCAGACTTGTCTGGAAAACCTGCTTTTAGTCCTGATTTCTGCTTGTGTTTAGAACGTCACATGTCAGGCTGCTCCGTGCACTTCGCCAGGCTGTTACTGATCAGCAAATGCTGAGTTTTTAAACACCTCCCAAGGCATTCCTCGTGCAAAGCAGTGTGCAGGGTGTGAACACAGGGTGTATTCTGTCCCCACTCGCGGCATGGCTCATCGCAAACGCAGCGTCGTTCCTAAAGGGAGACACAAGCAACGGGCCCCTTAAGCAGCATGGGATTGGTTTTGTGGGGGTTCTGGTTTGCTTGAAGTGGTTTGACTCAGGATCTAGTGGATATTATGTCTGAGCCACCCAAGGTGTAAACTGTAAGTGCTGTAAAGTGTGCCGAGGAGCCGGGGAAAGACAGTTCAGCGGCTTGAACCTCAGAGGCCACATGGTCTTGTGGTTTCCAGCACTGCCAAGGTCTCCTCTAAGACAACATCTGGCAGATACTTTTCCCAGCTGGCTTGTTGGTCTAGGGGTATGATTCTCGCTTAGGGTGCGAGAGGTCCCGGGTTCAAATCCCGGACAAGCCCACTTTTGATTGTTGGGGGGATCTGCCAGAACGAAGCCATTTCCCCCAAGAAGAGAAGCTCAGTGAAAAGGAGGAGGAATTTTATTGCCTAAAATCCACGGCAGTGCCCAGGCTGGCTGCCAAGCCACGTCCCAGCTGGATGCGTTCGATTAACGTTCCCCCGTCGCAAACTTTCCTCAGGCCCTTCCCCAAGCTCCCCCCCCGGCCCCCCCGCCCCATGTTGCTCTGACACCCCACGCTGCAGGCAGCTGGTTTCCCTCGCCGGCTCCGCTACCGTTTCCATTCGGCTGCCAAAGCCGAGCCGATCTCATGGGTGGGAATGTTTCAGCTGGTGCCAGTTAACACGCAAAGGAGAGGCGACCCCGTAAGCTGGGATGCGGCCTTGGAAGCCAGGTTTGGGCACTGCTGTGCTATACCAGGGTATCGTAAGGGCCCCGCCACGCCGGGCAGCCACATGCCCCCATCACGTCCCCGCCGCGCCGGGCAGCCGCATGCCCTGGTCACGTCCCCACCGCGCCGGGCAGCCCAATGCCCCCATCACGTCCCCGCCGCGCCGGGCAGCCGGATGCCCTGGTCACGTCCCCACCGCGCCGGGCAGCCACATGCCCCCATCACGTCCCCGCCGCGCCGGGCAGCCACATGCCCCCATCACGTCTCTGCCGCGCCGGGCAGCCCAATGCCCCCGTCACGTCCCCGCCACGCCGGGCAGCTGCATGCCCTGGTCACGTCCCCACCACGCCGGGCAGCCGCATGCCCTGGTCACGTCCCCACCGCGCTGGTTACCCCAGTGCCCCGGTCACGTCCCCGCCGCGCCGGGCAGCCACATGCCCCCGTCACGTCCCCGCCGCGCCGGGCAGCCACATGCCCTGGTCACGTCCCCACCGCGCTGGTTACCCCAATGCCCCGGTCACGTCCCCACCGCGCCGGGCAGCCACATGCCCCCGTCACATCCCCGCCGCGCTGGGCAGCCACATGCCCCAGTCATGTCCCCCCCCCATGCTGGGCACCCCAAAGCCCCGTCACGTCCCCGCCGCGCTGTCCCTCTCCCCACACTCCATTTTGGTGCCATGCACAGAGTGGCCAACCCTCCAGCGGTTTGGGCACGTGCCGAGCCCGGCGGGACGGGAGAGGAGGGGGAAGACGGCAACGGGAAATGTAGGCTCCAAATCTCTCCTGCCGCGAGACCCCGGCGGTGCCACAGACCCCAAAGGGAAGGGCTGGGACAGGGTCCGAAGGGGAACGCGCTGGGGTGCACGGGGCAGGACGCACGTGCCGGGGCTGCTCCGTCTCCTGGCGGAAAGGAGGGAGGCAGGTGACAGCCGCCCACTGGGGTGCCTCTGGATTCACGGCCCCCATGACCCACCTCCCTGAGGCCCTTCCACCCAGCCCCACTGAACGGGAGCAGGCCGCCAGCCGCCCCCTGCCCTTTCACCCCCCGGAATCCCCTAGAGTCCACACAATCGGCTCCCGGCTGCGCGGCCAACAAGATTACCCTCTCAGGGGGCTTAGGGGACAGGAGGTAAGGGGCTTAGAGCCCCTAATCCCAAACTTTGTCCGTAGGAAGCTCAGGCTTAATGCCTGATCCCCCCATGAGCCCTTAAGTGGCTTGTCCCCCCGGGGATTGTATATTAGAAGGGGGGAGGGAGCCGGGGCAGGCTCCGTGCAGCGATCCCGGCCGGCAGGATGTCGGGGGAAGAAGACTTTTACCTCTTTGAGAACGTCTCCTCGGTGGGGCCCTGGGACGGGCCCCAGTACCACATCGCCCCGGTCTGGGCCTTCTACTTCCAGACGGCCTTCATGGGCTTCGTGTTCTTCGCCGGCGTGCCCCTCAACGCCATCGTCCTCGTGGTCACCATCAAGTACAAGAAGCTGCGGCAGCCGCTCAACTACATCCTGGTCAACATCTGCCTGGGGGGCTTCATCTTCTGCTCCTTCTCCGTCTTCACGGTCTTCATCGCCAGCTCCCAGGGCTACTTCATCTTCGGGCGGCAAGTCTGTGCCCTGGAGGCCTTCCTAGGCTCCGTCGCAGGTAACGCAGGGAGACGGCCCCATGGGCGAGCCGGGCGGGGGTCCCAGCAGCTGAGGGCTGCGGCGTGGGCGCAGAGGGGTTGCCGGGGGGCACTGTGGGGCACTAGTGAAGCTACAGCCGTTTGCACCAGCTGAGGATCTGCCTCTAGATTTTATTTGTTTCCCTCCCGCCCCTGCCTGGGCCACAAAGGGGCCAGGCTCCGCAGCGGGGGCTGCTCTGGGGACGAGGCAGAGCCGAGCGGAGGCAGGAAGCGCTGGGCAGCCCAGATCCAAGCCGCCTGGCACACAGCTGCTCTGGGCTATCGGCACCCGTGATCACAAGCCTCTGACTGCCAGGAGCTGGGAATGGGCGACAGGGGCTGGATCACTCGACGATTCCCTCGGGGGCACCCTGGCATTGGCCGCTGTCGGCAGACAGGACACTGGGCTAGATGGACCATTGGTCTGACCCGGTACGGCCGTTCTTATGTTCCTGTGAGCACAATTCGGCAGTGATTTCTTTTAACGATCAGGCCCGAGTAGAACAGAATGGGGGTGGGCTGTCCCCAGGGGAAATCAAGAGCAACAGTGGGGGACGTTGGCGGGAAATGAGCAGGGTTCAGGCCCCCAGGCTTAGGGTGTTGGGCCGACCTTCTGTGGTTCCCCTGGGATGCCCGCCTGACCTGCGGCTCTGGGTGGAGCTGGGAACTGGGAGGGGGTAGGAGAAGAGCTGAGGAATCTGTCAGGAGAGGAGAGCAGGCACCCCCATATTCCCAGGGAAGCCCCAGGGCGGGCAGGGTCAGCCTGGCGACCCTCTTCAGCCATCCTGTTGCTGTCCTTTACTGCATCTTCTCCGGTCCCCTGCAGTGCCAGGCATCAGAGCGGGCGCAAGCTCCGGATGCATGGCAGTGTCATAGCTTCCCAAGGGCCCAGCACCCGCGAGGGGCGATTTCCCACTGCCTTCACCGGAGGCTGGACAGAGCCGGTCCAGAGGGAGCCCTGGGCAGACAGGCTGCAGCGCTGGGAGGGGCACTGCGCTAGGCTGCAGAAGACCAGGTGACCGTGGCAGCCTTGCAGATCCAGTTGCAGGATCGGGGCCGGAGATTTTCACCTTCCTTCACAAACTGGCCCCTGGGGTGACCAGGCTGCCGTCACCGTTGGCTTCGCTCCGAAGCCAAACCCGGAGACTTTGCCCGGGTCTGGCGGATGCTCCACAATCCAGGGGGGCGAGGCGAAGGGGGATGAAATGACTTTCCAGGCAGCCTCTGCTGCGCCCCGTCCCCAAATAAACTCACCTGGCTCCCCAGCCCCGCTGAGATGCGAGGGGAGTTTCCGTCAGCTGTTTCCCCGGGTCACTCTGCCTGCGACAAATGCATGCGGAGAAAGGGCCATTCCCCTGCGCCCCACCAGTGTCCAGAAGCGTCTCTGGCGGGGAAGCAGGGGAAACACGGGGCAGAGGTTCAACAGGCCAGCTCCACATCGGCTGAGCTCCTCTCAGCATCCCGCCCCAGGACGCCAGTGAGGTGGGTTCGGGGATCCCTGGGGCACAGGGCGGAGCTGGGGGCGGCAGGGGGATGCCGGGCTCTGGGGCTTTATGGGTTAATCAATCTGTGCCTTCCCCAGGCCTGGTCACCGGGTGGTCCCTGGCCTTCCTGGCCTTTGAACGCTACATCGTCATCTGCAAACCCTTCGGGAACTTCCGCTTCAGCTCCAAGCACGCCCTGATGGCGGTGGCGGCCACCTGGGTCATCGGCATCGGCGTCTCCATCCCGCCCTACTTTGGGTGGAGCCGGTAGGAGCCGGGGTGGGGGCTGGGGGCCGGGGCGTCCGAGAGGAGAGAGGGAGCTCACCCCGCCAGCCTCCCCAGTGTGCCCTGGGCCTGCCTCTTTCCAATCCCCTTGCCCAGCCTCGTGGCATCGCCTGGCAAACGCCCCTGCCGAGAGGGAGCAGATGTGGGGGGGCCTCCCCAGCCCCATGGCAGAGTGCCTGGCAGGCTGAGCCGCTAGCCAGCTCTGCAGGGAGCTGGTGGGGTGCAAAGTCTCTCGCTCCGAACTGGTTCAGAAGCAGCTTTGCCAATCGCCGGCTTGGCGCCCCGATTGCAGTGCGGGGGGCTGGGCTATTCGGTCTGATCTCTGGGCTCGAGCTCGGGCTGGGCAGGGCACGCGCCGGCCCCGGGAAGCGTTCCCGGCCTGAGAGGTCAGGAGCCGCCAGGCCTCAAAATCTCGTCATTCTGATTCCTCTCTTGCTCGCACATGGCTGTAGTAGCCAGGCTCACGATCGGCAGGGGAGCAAGGAACCTTCTCCCACCTGCCGGTGCAATAACTGTGCTCCCGGAAGCAGAGGGGCTGCTTTCTGCTGGGGAACGAGCCATGCCAAACGGGGCAGGGGGCGGTTGGCCCTGCCCATCCCCCCGGCCCTGGCCAGCGGAGGTGGTGGGCTGTGCCGGCTGCACAAGGTCGAGCAAGCTCTGGGGAAGTGCTGTGCCCTCTGTCTTGCAGGTTCATCCCCGAAGGCCTGCAGTGCTCATGCGGCCCGGACTGGTACACGGTGGGGACCAAGTACAGGAGCGAATACTACACCTGGTTCCTCTTCATCTTCTGCTTCATCGTGCCCTTCTCGCTCATCTGCTTCTCCTACTCCCAGCTGCTGGGCGCCCTCCGAGCCGTAAGTACCCGCTGCAGAGGGACAGGACGTGGAAACCAGGGCATGCTGCCGGCGCCCAGGGCACCTGTCTGCTTGCAAGTGTGCGGTGTGCGTGTGAGACGGGAGGGATGCACGCTGGCGAGTGTGCGGTGTGCGTGAGAGAGGGGGGGGTTGCACGCTGGCGAGTGTGTGGTGTGTGTGGGTCGGGAGGGTTTCACGCTGGGGAGGGTGGGGTGTGTGTGTGGGCGGCGTGGGTTGCACGCGGGCGAGTGTGCGGTGTGCATGTGAGATGGGAGGGTTGCATGCTGGCGAGTGTGGGGTGTGTGTGAGATGGGAGGGTTGCACGCTGTTGAGTGTGTGGTGTGTGTGAGATGGGAGGGTTGCACGCTGTTGAGTGTGTGGTGTGTGTGAGATGGGAGGGTTGCACACTGGCGGGGGTGCGTGTGAGATGGGAGGGTTGCACACTGGCGGGTGTGCGTGTGAGAGGGGAGGGTTGCATGGTGGGGAGTGTGGGGTGTGTGTGAGATGGGAGGGTTGCACGCTGGTGGATGTGCGTGTGAGATGGGAGGGTTGCATGCGGGCAAATGTGCAGTGGGTGTGCGATGGGAGGGTTGCACGCTGGCGAGTGTGTGGTGTGTGTGGGTCGGGAGGGTTTCACGCTGGGGAGGGTGGGGTGTGTGTGTGGGCGGCGTGGGTTGCACGCGGGCGAGTGTGCGGTGTGCATGTGAGATGGGAGGGTTGCATGCTGGCGAGTGTGGGGTGTGTGTGAGATGGGAGGGTTGCACGCTGGTGAGTGTGCGGTGTGCGTGTGAGATGGGCGGGTTGCACGCTGGCGAGTGTGCGGTGTGTGTGAGACGGGAGGGTTGCACGCTGGTGAGTGTGTGGTGTGCGTGTGAGATGGGAGGGTTGCACACTGGCGAGTGTGCGGTGTGCATGTGAGATGGGAGGGTTGCATGCTGGCGAGTGTGGGGTGTGTGTGAGATGGGAGGGTTGCACGCTGGCGGGTGTGCGTGTGAGACGGGAGGGTTGCGCGCTGGCGAGTGTGCGGTGTGTGTGAGATGGGAGTGTTGCACGCTGGCGAGTGTGCGGTGTGTGTGTGAGATGGGAGGGGTGCACGCTGGCGGGTGTGCGGTGTGCGTGTGAGATGGGAGGGTTGCATGCTGGCAAGTATGCAGTGTGTGTGAGATGGGAGGGTTGCACGCTGGCGCGTGTGTGGTGTGTGTGAGATGGGAGGGTTGCACACTGGCGGGTGTGCGTGTGAGATGGGAGGGTTGCACGCTGGCGGGTGTGCGTGTGAGACGGGAGGGTTGCGCGCTGGCGAGTGTGCGGTGTGTGTGAGATGGGAGGGGTGCACGCTGGCGGGTGTGCGGTGTGCGTGTGAGATGGGAGGGTTGCACGCTGGCGAGTGTGCGGTGTGTGTGAGATGGGAGGGTTGCACACTGGCGGGTGTGCGTGTGAGATGGGAGGGTTGCACACTGGCGAGTGTGCGGTGTGCATGTGAGATGGGAGGGTTGCATGCTGGCGAGTGTGCGGTGTGTGTGAGATGGGAGGGTTGCACGCTGGCGAGTGTGCGGTGTGCGTGTGAGATGGGAGGGTTGCACGCTGGCGAGTGTGCGGTGTGTGTGAGATGGGAGGGTTGCACGCTGGCGAGTGTGCGGTGTGCGTGTGAGATGGGAGGGTTGCATGCTGGCGAGTGTGCGATGTGTGTGAGATGGGAGGGTTGCACGCTGGCGAGTGTGCGGTGTGTGTGAGATGGGAGGGTTGCACGCTGGCGGATGTGCGTGTGAGACGGGAGGGTTGCACGCTGGCGAGTGTGCGGTGTGCGTGTGAGATGGGAGGGTTGCACGCTGGCGAGTGTGCGGTGTGTGTGAGATGGAGGGTTGCACGCTGGCGAGTGTGCGGTGTGTGTGAGATGGGAGGGTTGCACGCTGATGAGTGTGAGTGCTTGGCAGCTCTGACAGACAGCCTGAATGGGTTGATATTTTGCCTGTAGCTGGTGTCTGATGTTAGAAAATGCTGGTCCGTCTAGTGAGGAGCGTGCCAAAGAGGCTCCCAGACAGACGGGCGGAAGGGTGTCCTCCCCAGAGCCCCCGCCACTGGGACAGTTCAGAGTTGTTGTCTAACACCCATGGCTGCAGGGACCGGTCCGTGGGCTTGGTCTGTAACATAGTCAGGGCCTGCTGCCCCCACGGGGAGAACGGCTCATGCCCGTGGCTGCGAGCGGCCTGCTCTCAGGCTGGGGCTCGACGGCACCGCCCCTGCCCGAGGACCCGAGGGAACGTGCGTTTCTGGTAACTAAATCCAGGGTGGACGGGGCGTTGTGACTCCTGGAGGAAGCCCCCGGGTACGACCTTCTCCCCGTTGGAGTCGGAGCTGGGGCCAGGCGAGCGGCGGGGTGGCAAATCAGACCTGCCATGAGGGGACGAGGGACCGTCCGGCCGATCCCTCTCCAGAGCTACCCCGGTGGAGGAGGGGGCTAGGGAAGGGGTGCCTGGGAGCCTGCCGCTCATTCCCTGGGGCCTTGGTGGGTTGCCTGCAGGTAGCGGCCCAGCAGCAAGAGTCGGCCACCACCCAGAAGGCGGAGCGGGAGGTGTCCCGCATGGTGGTGGTGATGGTGGGCTCCTTCTGCGTCTGTTGGGTGCCCTACGCGGCCATGGCCATGTACATAGTGAACAACCGCAACCACGGCCTCGACTTGCGCCTCGTCACCGTCCCTGCCTTCTTCTCCAAGAGCTCCTGTGTCTATAACCCCATCATCTACTGCTTCATGAACAAACAGGTGAGCGTCCCCTTCCTTGGCGTGCGCCACGGCCCAGTCCTGCCCCGGCCCAAGTCCCGTGGGGTCCCTGAGAGCGGGGTCTGGAGCAGCCCAAGGGTGCAGCCAGGATTGGAGCTGGAGAAGTGGGTGCTTGCCTGGCGGTCACTGGGTCATGATATTAACCACAGGCCCGACATCAGGCCTGGCTGAGAACACAGGCAGGGCAATGGGGCTGTGCTGATGCCAGGTTCTGCTCGGGTCCCTGCTCTGAGTCCCCAGGAAGTGGCCTGGGGAGGGCTGGGGGGCAGAGGGCAGGCAGAGGGTCTGCACCTAGGCGTCATAGAGTTTAAGGCCAGAAGGGCCCGTTAGTTTATCTAGTGTGAGGCCATCACCAGCCCCCAGACGCCCGACGGGGAGCCAACGACTTTGGTCCTCAGGTGACACAACTGTCGTGAGCCACGGGCAGAGAACAGGGGAGACTGAGGCCTGGTCTACATGACAAAGTGAGGTCGGCTTAGCCACGTTGCTCAGGGCTGTGAAAAATGCCACGCCTTGTGCGAGGTAACTAAGCCGGTGTCAGCCCTGGTGTAGACAGTGCTAGGCCGCCGGTAGAAATTCCTCCGTCAACCTAGTTACCACCTCTCAGAGAGGTGGATTTACCCGAGCTGATTAGGCGTGAGCTGCCCAGGTGATGCCAGCAGGAGACCCCACCCCATGCTGCTGAGGAAGGTGACCCCCCCCCCACACAGGTCCCTGCCAATCTGGGGGGAAATTCCTTCCCCACCCCAACTCTGGGGTCAGCTGGAGGCTGAGGATTAGCCAGGCCCACCGGGGGGCATTGAGAGAGAGGGTGCCCGGTCTGCTGATGGCAATGCAAAGACTCCCCAGGCGTCCATGCATGTGGGCACGTCCTTGTGGAGCCCGCGAGCCGAGGCCAGAGGGCTAGCAGCAGCCGCCTGGCCTGGATGGGGGGCAGCGCAGCAGAGCCCAGCCCCCCTTCAGGATGCTCCAACCCACAGCCAGGAGCACGTGCTCTACAAAACGGCGTCCCTGTGTGGGGGGTAGGGCGCCGGCGAAGTCCTGCCGCGACCCTTTGCGGAGCAGGTCTGCTGGGGGGCGGATGTGGTCGGGGGGGGGCTGGATGGAAGCATCCTGCGGGCAGATGCAGCCCGGGGGTCTCCAGCTGGACCACCCCGGCCGCTCTAACGGTGCAGGGGGGTGGCGCTTTCTCCCCGTAGTTCCGCGCCTGCATCATGGAGACGGTGTGTGGGAAACCCATCACGGACGAGTCCGACGTGTCCAGCTCCGCCCAGAAAACCGAGGTCTCGTCCGTGTCCACCAGCCAGGTCAGCCCCAGCTGAGGAGGCTGCGGCATCTCACGGAGCCCTTCCCAAGGGGAGCAGGCACCCGGCTCTGAGAGGAAGCCCCTAAGGCCCCACAGCCCAGCCCCACGGCTGCGCCTCCGACACACTGCACTGTGAGCTGGCCTGCGCTCACCGACCCCCGACGGGAGGACGGATCCAACCGGCTGGGGAGAGCAACCCCACGCTGCCCCTGGGGGCGCCCTGCAGCCCCCCATTGACCCTCCACTGCTGCTGCCCCCCAGGCTGAGTCTGCCCCTGGCACCGGCAGCACAGGGGCAGGCTGAGTGGTGAGAGGGGGGTAGGGCAGCTTTGCCTTCTCCCGACGCCCCCCCGTCGGGTCTGCTGACCATCCGTCATCGCTCCTTCGTCCAAGCACGGCCCGGGACTGCCGACCCAAAGGAGACAGCGCCAGCTGGGAACCAGCACACAGTGCTTGGGAGGGGGAGTGGGGCAGAGGAAGGGGTAGAGAGGCAGTGTGTGGTCAGTGGTTAGAGCGGGGGTGGGCTGTGCATCAGGACTCCTGGGTTCTATCCCCGGCTCTACAAGGTGAGTGGGGTTTAGTGGTTAGAGCGGGAGGGGGGGGCTGGGTGTCAGGACTCCTGGGTTCTATCCCCAGCTCTGGGAGGGGAGTGGGGTCTAGTGGTTTGGGGGGGGGAAGGTTGGGTGTCAGGACTCCTGGATTCTATCCCCGGCTCTGCCACTGACTGACTGTGTGAAAGTCACTTGCACCTTCTGGGGCTCAGCTGAGAAAGGGGCTGATGGAGCCGACCCCTGTCACATTGCTGAGGTCACCCCCCTGGCTGCCAGGTGCTTTGAAATCCCTCGGTGAGCGGTGCTAGCGTGGAGCAAGGAACCAGCGTTGCTGTGAGGGCAGCCGAGAGGGCACCTTGCAGCGCCAGTTTCCTGCTCCCCTTCGGGAGCTAAGCCCGTGATTCTGGGCACAGGCAGCATCCTCTGGCCAGCGCTCTAGGGCCCATTCCACCACTGCACCCCCTTTGCCCCCTCTCCCTACAGAAATCAGAGCAATGTGGGCCTGGAAGGGACCTCCAGAGGTCACCTAGTCCCGCCCCCTGCACTGAGGCAGGGCCAGGTGATCCTAGGTCGTCCCTGACAGGTGTTTGTCCAACCAGTTCTTAAAAACGACCAGTGACAGGGAATCCACAGCCTCCCTTGGAAGCCTGTCCCAGAGCTGAACTACCTAGGGAGGTGGTGGAATCTCCTTCCTTAGAGGTTTTTAAGGTCAGGCTTGATAAAGCCCTGGCTGGGATGATTTAGTTGGGTTTGGTCCTGCTTTGAGCAGGGGGTTGGACTAGATACCTCCTGAGCTCCCTTCCAACCCTGATATTCTAGGATTCTGTGAACACCCCGAGAGTTAGGAAGTTTCTCCTAATATCTAACCTGAATCTCCCTTGCTGCAGATTAAGCCCATTGCATCTCTTCCTGCCATCAGCAGACATGGAGAACAATCAATCCCCGTCCTCTTTATAACAGCCCTCATAGCTGAAGTCTGTACCAGGTCCCCCATCAGCCATGGGCAATGCTTCTCCAGGCTTCCCCTGCCATGTGGGCACAGTTCTGCAGAGCCATCCCCTCTGCTCTCCCAAAAACTCAACAGAAGGGGTCTCCAGGAGCAGGGTCCGGGCGCCATGTCCCTCCCGGCCTTCCCCAGCCCTTTGTCAGCATCCTCCCATTCCAATAGAAAAGGCAGATGAGAAAGTGAAAGAAGCCACGGATCCAACCTCTTGTTCTAGCCCAAAGAGCGGGATTGACATTGTCTTCCGCCCCCTCCCCCGGGCGCCTGGGACACCAGCGTGAGTCCCCCCCCGGGGTCCTTTCGACTGAGACTCGCCCCCACGTCCTGAGTCACTTACCCATCGCCCCGAATTGTCCTGCTCAGCCTGAGTGCCAGGGAACTGAGTGCCCTGTCTCACCCCCCTTGGAGGGCTGGGATCGGCCCCTCAGCCGGGGTTAATTCATTTGCATGCTAAGGAGCCAGAAAACAGGAGCGTAGCAAAAAAACTCGGCTGACCGGAGGGGTAAGTCGAAGCTGCCACCTCCTTGCTGTGACTGACCCCTTCGAGGTGGGTGTGAGGGTCTGAGCACCCTGCCCCCATTAGTGGATTTCCCCTCACCAACTCCCTGGGAGGCGGGGCGGTCTCATGCACCCCCCTGGGCAGGCGGGAACAGCCCCAGAGCGACTCGGCCAAGGTCACGCAGGGCCTCGGTAGCAGAGCCGGGTCTCGAACCCAGCTCTGGCCTCCCAGCGCAGTGCCTTAACCACAAGCTCCGCCCCCAACACAACCCCCCTCCCAGGTGGCGAGGGGTGTCAGCAGGCGTAAGGGAGTGTCCGGCGCCCAGAGACCACAGCGAGGGGCACAGCCTGGGAAAAGAGGCTAGACAGACACGCCCTGGAGCTGTGTTCGGGGGCAGTATTTATACCCCTGCTGGGAGGTGGGGAGAGAGGGTGGAGGCTACACCCGGGCATGGTCTAGGAGAGGGTGAGAGACGAGCTAGGCTCGGGAGGGAGGGAGGGAGGGAGCTATCCCTCAGGGGATGGAGAGGGTACCTGGTCCCCCGTCCAAGGGCATGGGGGTAGCCCTGGCTCTCCCTCTGTGTCTCTGTTGTACTCACCGAGGCAGCTCCGGGGCAGGCGGGACGCAGCCCCCCAACACCCCTGGGCAGTGCATCCATTTAAATAGCTCGACCACTGCCCCGGATCGGTTGCAGTCACTGGATCTCCCCGCACCCCAGTCCTTCTAACTAACTGGGCACAGACATGGGAGGGGGGGGGTCTTTTCTAAAAACCCCAGGCCCAAGCCCACCCCCTGCCAGAGGACCATTGGCGAGGAGCCCTTCCGCCCTAGGTCCTGTCTGTTCTCGGGGGACGTTCCGCACCCCCCAGCACTTCTGGGGAGGCGTGTGCCGTCCTGAGCTCGGCCCGCAGTGCCTCTCCCTGCAGCCCAGCAGGGCCGGGCGCGTGTGGTTTATAAAACACCTGGGGACCCCGGGCGATCAAAAGCCCTGTGTGCACGGGAAGGAGGCTTCTCAGCTCCATTCCCTCCTGCCATTGGTGGGGTCAACGCCAGTAGCTTCCCCACCTGGCCCTCTGCGAGACCCCGCCAAAGCAAGAACCTCTCAGCAGTCCCACTCATTACACGGGGGAACGTCCATTATCTTACAACGCAGGGGTCCGGGCTCTGAAATCCAAAGTATTTCCTTCTACGAGCAATTAACCTCAAGCCCTGGACGCTGTGGACTAGGACACAGTCCCAGAGCTGTCCTCCCAACACACGTTTGTATTTAAATGTACAGCGCATGTGCAATACCTGCAAAAACCTGTATCACAACTTGTACATTTGCCTTGTATTCATCCTTGTAGCGCAGGATAATACTCCAGCGGCCGGGCGTAGGAGCGGTTAGGACAATAAAATAATGCGAATGGGCTGAACGTAACATGGTGGTGGTGAGCCGTTTTGTCCCCGCAGTCACTGTGAGGGCGCACCCAGGGCTACCTGTTCCCGCACGATGGAACGGTGGCCACTCCCAGACCAGGATTAGGTGGGCCTGGCCCCGTTTCCGATGGCTTCATTCCGGGCAGCGTGCTCGCTTGCAGAACCGCACCTGTGTGCACAGTTAAACCCACGAACTTCTCCATTAACGCACCATCAGGTTAAAAAAAGGCAAATGATCCTTCCCCAAGAACGCATGTGGCTTCAGCACGATCCAGCATTCCTGTGGTCACAGATCACAGCGCACTTAAGGTCTGGCCTACAGCCGGAGCCAAGGGTCAGTCCCAAACAAATCCAAGCCTGTGACGGCTTCGGTATTTGCCTTGTGCAATTGCTACTTTCAAGGGCACTCACCTCAACCAGAAGGCTGCCTGCCCCTCTTTGCAGCCATGTGCTTTGCTTTTCGCTGGGGGGAACAAACCTTCACAGGCTAGCAGAGCCACGGGCTGGGCCTGTTACTTCAACCTTGCTAACGTTGCTACAAATCATCCCAACAATGACATTTGGACGACCAGGGTTCCAGGACCAGCCCTAACCCAAGGCTGGGCTGGCTCCCTATGGAAGAATTACAGAAGCTCAAACCCCCTATGGCCAAGCGCTTCCTTTCCCCCAGAGCTGAGCAGAACGTGAAGCCGAGCCCCAGATTTAAAGAGACGGGGAGGTGGAATTATAAAACGCCTGCATTTTACGTAGCGTTCTATCTAGGCACTTATAAGCCCTTCTTCACCGTCGTGTCTGACCACCTCACAAGCGCTAATGGATTTTGTCCTCACCCCCACCCCCTCCCTGAAGTAGGGAGACATTATCCCCAATTTAAAGATGGGGAACTGAGGCACAGGGTAGGTGAAGTGACTTCTCCAAACTCAGGTTCAGAAGCCAGGAACTGAACTCAAGCCCAGTGTAGTGCCCTGATCACTAGAACCCTCCTTCCTAGCATCAGGTAGGACAAACGCGACCTTTCAAAAGAGCAGGGAAAGGATATGACAGCGCACAGGGCTCCAGCCAGCAGTGTGAAAGGGCTGCTATCGAGGTGGCATGCAGACCAACTTAACAGCGACGGCAGCTTCCAGTTTAATTGGATCACACTTCCTCTATTGGTGGGACATCAGATCAGTGTGGACATCAGATCCCACGCGGGCCTTGTCGATGAGTTTGGATCCAGTTAGCGACACGGTCGGGTCTCAATCAAGTTTGGGCTCAAAACCCATGGTCAATACTTGGCTAGTAACCATAGCGATTTACCACGTCAGCCTTGGTCTTCCCCAGAGACGAGACGCCTCTTCTGAGTGTGGGCTGGGCTCCTTAACCAGGCTGACCGGGCCTTCCTGCCATGTTTGCTGCGGGCAGGGCATCGCTGTTGGCATGTCCTGCTGAGGCCCTCTGGGTGAGCTGCCCTGCTTTCCCAGCAGCACCGAACGTCTGGCCGCACAAACGCCGCTGAGGCACGTTTTCGGTGGTGATGTAAGACACGCCTTGCCCCCAAGCTGAGTTGGTGTAAATGAGTTGGATGAGGGCGTCTCACAGAAGTTACATTAAGTCCTCAGCCCGGAGGGATCCTATGGAGCTGGGACATATAGACCCTTCCCCCAGGCGCCAGAGAAGTGGAGGAGAGCAGACAATAGAAATGGAGCTGCCCACAGCCTGTGACTGCATTGCTCCAAAGGGGCTTATGGGACATAACACAGGGCATGTGAAGAGCAGGACAGATGGGGAAGGTGGAGCCCCAACATTTGACAGCCCGGGAAGGCTTCAGATTCAGAAAAGGGCACCAGGCACTGGGTGGATCCTATGGGGACCAGTGAAATACATACATTACACCCGGGCACCATATGAAGATAACGTAAAGCATTCGTACATAAGAACAGCCATGCTGGGTCAGAGCAATGGTCCATCTAGCCCAGTAACCTGTCACCAGTACCAGGTGCCTCAGAGCGAATTAACTGAACTGGGCAATTTATTGAATGGTCCATCATCCCCTGTCATCCACTCCCAGCTTCTGGCAGTCAGAGGCTAGGGACACTCAGAGCATGGGGTTGAGTCCCTGCCCATCCTGGCTAATAGCCATTGATGGACCTGTCCTCCAGGAACTTTAGTTCTTTTTTTAACCCAGTATTAGTTTTGGCCTTTGCAACATCCCCCAGCAACCAGTTCCAAAGGCTGTGTGTTGTGGAAATAAGTGTTTCCTTTTGTTTGTTTTAAACCTGCTGCCTATTAATTTCATTTAGTGACCCTTAGTTCTTCTGTTATCAGGAGTAAATAACACTTCCTTATTCACTTTCTCCACACCATGCAGGATTTTATAGACCTCAATCATAGCCGCCCTTAGTCGTCTCTTTTCCAAGCTGAACAGTCTGAGTCTTTTAAATCTCTCCAGACCCCTAAGAATTTTTGTTCCTTTTCCATTTCTAATGTACCTTTTATCTTTTTGGAGATGGGGCAACCACAGCTGCACACAGTATTCAAGGTGTAGGCGTACCATGGATTTATCTAGTGACCACATGATTTTTTTCTAATTATCGATCCCTTTCCTAATGGTTCCTAACATTCGGTCAGCTTTTTTGAGTGCTCCTGCACATTGAGCGGATGTTTTCAGAGAACTATCCACAAATTTGCAATTTCCGAGGGGAGCAGTTCAGGACGTTGTCGGCTGAGGCTAATACTTTGGGGGAAGAAAGGGAAGTCCAGTGGATGCAGGAGGCAGCAGGTAACTGAACGCTTTCCCTCTTCTCTTTGGACACACATGGACGATGGCTCAAGCCCAACCTGCAGGCAGCCTTGCCGACACGCGGGAATTTTGACAAGACTCCTTCCATTCCGCTAATAGCAGTAACACGGGGAACCCTGCTGTTGTAAGCCTGTGAGTAGCACGTATGAATGTAATGGTGGGGAACGCCTGACCTGTAGAGCAGTGGGATGCACAGTCATCCCTCTTGGGAACATGCTGGCTCCCTTTCCCTGCCTCCCGTTAAAGCTGGCCTGGAAAAGGGCTGCAGCAGCGTCCGGCAATGAAAGTCACCAGCACTGAACAGTGGCCAGGTACCAGAGGGTGGGGGCTGAAATGCAGGCATCGTAGGAGATCAGGGCCGGGGAGCGAAAGGGGCTGGGGGAGGCAGTCAAGTGCCAAATCACCCTCCATACTGAAATAGGAGAGATTGGTACCTAAGCCAGGAAGCTTCCATCACCGCGATGAGAAGGCACAAACGTTATAGAGCCTTTGGGTTTCTTTCCCCGGTGTAGCCATCCTCGGCATGCTTGGGGATTTTACCTATTTTCCTCCCTCCAGCACATTTTAAAATCCCTGCATTGCAGCCAGGAGGGCACTAAGATCCCTCTGGACCCTCAACCAAAATGGATGCACAGCAGGCAGTATACTAAGGATCAGTTGAATCAGTTGCAGCCCCAGCTCTTGTGGTATCACGATCCCTCTGGTCCTCCAGCAAGAACAGGAGAGACAAACGCTGCTATTTCAAGCACAAACACAGGCAAAAAGGACTTTTAACAAGAGTTTCAGGCCTGTACACAGCAGGGGTGGGAGGGGGGAGACCTTTTTCCTTTGCAGGTCACCTCAAACAATACAAGTACAGAACAAAGTCAGCAAAGCGGCAAAGGGAAAGTCAGAGGCATATGAAGCAGAGATCTGAAATGGGATGGGGAGTTGCTGAGGCAGAGACACGGGGAGATGATGCCAGCAGGCAGCGAATGCAGTGGAGGTGTTTGCATCAACAGGAGTCGTTTGTTCTCAAACAGGCACAAAGCTGGCCAGTGGCAACTGAACACAGAGGGGAAAAGGGCGACAAAGACCCTGGCATAAACTGAAGCAGGTCTCTGGAGCAGTTTTTATAGCCAGGTGCCCCCATTTACTAGGGCAGGTGCAGGGTCTGAATGCGGAGCTGGACCCCCACACAAAAGCGAAGGTAGCGGAAAGGTTTGAGAATGGGAGCGATGTGCCATGGCTGCTATGGACCTGCAGTCCTAGCCTGGGAATCCTCTTCCTTTCCCAGCACAATGAAACCTCCATTATTTCAGATCTCTCATCCCCCACCTTGGGTGTGGGCATATTAAGTCCCTAAAGTAGTGGGTGAAATATGGGGACCTATACAGGGGAAATCCTGCAGCCTCTTGCTGCTTAGGCCATCAGCCAGCTGAATTATTTATAACACTTAGGGCAGGGATTGGGTCTAAAGCCCTGAACACACCAGCACTTCTGCAGACCACATGCAGGAAACCAAGCCACAGCATTGTGCACAGGCTCTGGTCTGGAGATGTGGCGAGAGGGAAGGAAGCTGCAAGAGCTGGGACAGGCCATCCAAAGAGAGAAGAAAGATCAGTGTAGCCAAGGCAGTGACACACATGGACCATGCTGCAGAAGCAGCAATATGAGTGTCTAACCAGAGGAGATGGAGGAGAGTGTGGGGTCACGGACGACCCCACACTTACAGAGATCTGAGCAGAGGGCCTCGCCTACTCTAGGAAATAGCACCAATTGGATCCACTGTGCCTGTGCCGATCATGATTTAGCTTCAAGCGCAGATCAGGACATACCAGTCAGCCCCAGTTCACCTAAAAGCTGCTGTTTCCTAGAGTAGACGAGGCCAAGAAGCGAGATGGAGAAGAAATGGAGCTCAACACTACCCAGCGTCTCCAATCTCATTTAAGTTGTCCAAATGAAAGTATTCTCTGCCCGTACAGGAGGCTACTGGAGTAAAATAGGCTTATAACTTCAGATGTTGCATCTGTGTCTATACAGCAACCTGCAGGTCAGCTTTTAGAGACTTTCAGTAATAGATGCCTGTTTTCCAAAGGGAGCTCATCCCCCCATTATAGGTGAATTCGAGCGTCGGTAAATATTAGATTGTATCTACCTAACACTGCAATGGTAGTTACAATTTGAGACATTCCCTTCCCCCCGCAATGTTAAAAGCAAAGAATAGGTGCTGCATTCCATGCCAGCAGTGACAGCATCTCAATGATAGGAGAGTGACCCCTGAACAGGTTTGGGCTCCTGAGAATTGCATCAATGGAAAGTTCTTCGACTGACTTGTTCATTTGGTTGTGCGCTAGAGGCAGTTTTATTTTCAACTAATATAAAAATATTCTAACTTGCTGGCTGACAAAGGAATCTACCATCAGTGTATTTTGATTAACTTTACAGTGTCAACCTGTGGAACTCATTGCCAGGGGATGTTGTGAAGGCCAAAAGTATAACTGGGGTCAAAAAAAGAATTAGATAAGTTCGTGGAGGATAAAGTCCATCAATGGCTATTAGCCAAGAGGGTCACAGATGCAACCCTGCTCTGGGTGTCCCTAAACCTCCAACTGCCAGAAGCTGGAAGCTGGAAGACAGGAGATGGATCACTCGATAGTTGCCCTGTTCTGTTCATTCCCGCTGAAGCGTCTGGCATTGGTCACTGTCAGAAGACAGGATACTGGGCTAGATGGACCATTGAGAATGGCCATACTGGCTCAGCCCATTGTCTTAGCCCATTCAGGATGCAAGTCCATAAACTGAGCAAGGTGCAGTTTTATGGAAGTGCTTATTCTCGCTGCAGCATCCCACTTGCACAGACCACAGATCATCCCAATACCACCAGTAGATCATTCCTAGTCTCAGTTGCTGAGTGATAACACAACACACATTTGGAGCCACAGTGAATGTAAACAGTTTTATTGAGACAGATTTACATCTGACATACATTATAAAAATCTGTTTACACTCTACAAAAAACCCTAGAGGATTAGCATTCATGGGAACAGACACCTTGGGTGTGCAATCTGTTTTTCACCAGCTTTACATTTGCTTTGACAACATACAGTAGAAGTGTAAGATTACACGGATGTGCATCGCAGAGCACTGAATATGGCCAAACCTCTCCTGATGCTGAACATATGAACTAGGTTTTACTTCACTGGTGAAAGAATTGTAGTGTTTATAAAGTGTCTGCACCAGTCGTTAGTGCTGACAGCAGTTGTGCAAACTTCCGCCACATAGCTCTGTAAATGCATCTCAATTGTGACTTCGATCAGCACTAGCCCATTTCAAAGTCCTGAGCCTCACATGCAAAGATGCCCAACTGTGTCAAGACCACATGGAGGTTTTGTGATGGGACGAATGGAGGTCAGGAGAAAATGGAATTAATTTTAAATGTGAGACCCAAAAGCAACTTGGGTCACCAGAAATGTGAGGCTAAGGCCTTCCTGTAGTGAGCCCTATTGCTGCTACATTACCTGGCCTTCATCCCCTCCAGATTCCTTTGCTATGCGTAAGGTTTGTTTATTAGAGCAGGATTCTTCCTGGCTTTATCCCAAAACCATAAAGCACATCCAAGGGTCAGAACATCCATACTTCAGGGGTGAACACTAAAGGCACGTATACCATACAAATCTCATATACAATGCTTGATTATGATTTGATTCAGTCTCAAGTTATATCAAAAGTGTGTTATTTGTAGAAAGTTACATGAAGTAATAGGAGTACACATACTTAATGTTTCAAGCCTTTAACCCTTGAAACAAACCAATTTAAAGAAAAAGAGGCCCAAGTTTATTACAGTTAAGGGGCCAGAAGAGGCTGGTGGTGGTGTTTACAGGACAATAGAGTGAAGGAAATGACCTATGTTTGCAAACACAGTGATTGCTTTAGACTAATTTCAACACTCCCGCCACTAGGCCCCACACATGAGAAGTGCAAGCGACCCACTAAGCTGTGCAAAATGGCACTCCAAGGAAGAGTCACCAGCTAAGGTAGAGAAGTCAGCTCTTGGCAATCACTTATCTCTGGCTCTCTAACAGCAGTTCTCCCTGGTTAAAGAAAAAAGCATAAGGAAATACCTCAGGATACAACAAAGTAAGTGGTTTGCCTTCTGAGGTAAAAAAATCCCTGGTAAAATAGGCAGCATATGGTTAAAAATTCACAAGAAGGTAAGAACACTGCTGCAAAGATTTCTACTAATACTGCTGTTTAACCACTGCACAGGAGCAGAACACACAAAGGTTAATTTCAATCTTCAGAGTCTTTATTCTCTGGTTTGCTGTAGCCTTGTTGTTTTCTTAGTTATCCTCTTTTGGCGCATTTCATCTTGAGGCTCCTAAACTGACAACCTCGCCCCAGTTTGTTTTTGTTTTGGTAGGTAAAGGCACTTCAATGATGTATGATTTGCAGAAGTCTAATGGTTGAAATAAAAAGGGAGCCCCTCCCATTTCCATCCCCTAACCCCATGGAGCAAGCTGCACTCATCCACTGTTCCTTGCCTTAAGGGACCAATTTAGGATCAGTCACTTTTCCTGGTTGATTTCCCTGTATAACATACAGAGGGTCACATCACATCAGTTTCTTGCCTCATCTAGTAGGGTCACATGGCTTTGATTAACTAAGTACAGGGAAGCCAGATGGATTCAAAAGAATGTAATGCACAAGTAATTCGCATTTACAGAGACCCTGCGGCAAACACAAAACTCAGGCTGAGGATTTTAGCAGCATCTGCAAGACGGCCCCACCTCCCACATATTTCTGGATGGAAAGCTCCAGATCACACTTGCTGTATTAGTTCAAATTACTGGAGCTCCGAGAACAGCAAAGGCCTCACGAAGGAATGCTCTGGAGAAGAGCAAGCACAGGTTTGTCTTGCTGCCGCCATACACCATGGTGCCTATTTTGAAGGGGTTTGCAAAGCAGGAATGGCCAAAAGGCAGTCTTCAGTCAAACAGAATCCCCAAATTCTACAGTGCAGTCCAGACAGCTCCCAGCATGCAATGTTCTTGACTTCACGGGACAAGATACAGCATTGCATTTTGGGAGAATGTCTTTTGTACTGAAGATGACTGCAAAGTGCTCAGTTGTGGCAAATTGTGTGTTGCCCTTGGGCTCCGAACAAGCTGCCTTTGTGGCCCTCAGGCTGAATTTGCATGCCCCAGTCTAAAGAAACATTATATAGCTTTGTTGCTTGGCCTTATTGTTCCGTGGCTTGTAAAAAATTCTGTAGCTATGTCTATATAACAGTAAGGGGGAGAGAAGGAGGTGGGGCACTGGGGAAGGAACTAACATTGCTCTGCAGCTAACTTTTCAGGATATGCATTCTTCATTTCACACAGAACCCAAACAAATACAAAAATAAACAGAACTTGTTAGACATAAAACAAAGTGTAAATCTAAAAACCACAAGTGTTCTCATTACAGAGTCACTTTTCAGAACACCATGTCCCCATCCCTTTGGGAAAGGGAAAGAGGACAGGACAGGATTTTTCACCTTATAGCCTGAAATAACAGTCTCAGTAGCGAAAACGTTTCTCATGTTAATCCAGAAACTGTAAAAAATAAATTACTTTTAAGAAACAGGTTTCTCTGTACAGGTCTTAAAACTCATCGTGTCGTACTAAGGCTTCCCCGAAGTCTGTGGCCTGGCTCCCCACGAACAAGTCATACTTGTCAACGATCTCCTCTTTGGTGAGTTTGCCATCCTAAAATTAGAAAGAATATGTTAGTCAAGTTTATTATGGTGGTGGCTAAGGAGCAGCCAAGCATTCAGCCCCCATTGTGCTAGGTGCTGGACAAAACACAGCAGAGGAGACGGTCCCCACCCCGGAACACACCAGACAGACACAGGGTTGGGGGTGGGGTGGAACACACAAGCAGAGTGAACAATGCGATGGTGGTAAATGTCATGGTAGTGCCACAAGTTGTGTGTTGTGGGTTTTTTTGGGTGGGATTTCCTTATGAGGGGATCAGCTGAATGGGAAGGGAAGGGAAGGGGGTGTTCAGTGAAGCTGGGGTAAGGAGATGGGGGCGCTGGATCAAGCAGCAAATCACTGCAGGGCAGAGTGTCCAGTCACAACTGTGGAGAGTTCTCTGAATGGCTGAAGGGCCCAGTTTTCCTGGTCTGCTCCTACAGCTGGAGTCTCTGGCTGGCTCCTCTCTCAGCATTCCCACAAGGCCACATGGCGGGGAGCAGGCACCACCTGGGCCCTAGTTTCCCCAGAGTGTGTGCGCACGTCTTCCCTGCACAGTTCAGTGAGCTCAGATTCACACAGCAGCCACAACAGATTCCCCATCCTCTTAGTTAAATGGAGACAATTGTAGAGACCATTGCATGTTTTCACCCTAGGCATTTTGGGGTGGGTGGGGTGAAGAGAAGGGCTGATGCCTTGTTCTCCAATATGGTAGCGATGTGGCTGCCTCCCCAGGCAAGGAAAGGGGAATCTAATCAGATTGCTCAATAAGAGCACTTGCCAAACTTTTTAAATGGTCAGTGCTAGCTCCAGGAAAAAAGGGCCCCACAGCTGTTAAGTTTACTGAGGTAAGCCCCCAAATCACTACTGAAAGGGAGAGCATCAGTGGATGCTGCTTACAGTAACTCAGGCTTCTTGCCAAAATTACGAAGTGATCCTCAGAGACAATTCTGAAGTGGCTTTCGAAGCCTCCATCCTGCACAGGCGAGACACTGAAGGGGACCAAGCACCTCTCACCTTGTTCTGATCAGACTCATAGACAAGGTGCCGCGCTTCTGCCTCAGCGTGGTCGTAGTCCGAGGGGAGGATCCAATCTTTTGTCTCCTCCTTGTCCATCTTCCCATCTCGATTCTTGTCTCTAAACTCCACAAACTGCTCCCGCTCCGTCTTCACCCACTCTGGCTCATCAGCATCGCCATCATGACTGTACATATCCCCTGAACAAGAACACAAGACAGCTGCTGATGCAAGAACACCCCCTCACCTCTTTGTTCCACTTGGGACTGTGCAAGCAAATCGTAAAGCAAGGCGGTTACACCTAAGTTAAGTAGAGAAATTGCAGCAGTCACCCTCATCTTCAATACAGACCCACAGCCAGTGGAAACTGCAGATCCCCACATGCAGTACTACAGCCTTCTTAAAGCATTTGCTGCAGGGTGCAGCCCTCTATTACATAGGAGAGTGACCACAGGCCACACCATAGATCTAGGGGGCTGCAGACTTTCCACCCATGAGCTAACGTCCGAGTGACCACCTAGCTTGGATCTCGTTACTTTAGCGAGATTAGCCCAGACATTTAGGTTTAAAAAGGTTACTTTAAATATGTTTAGAGAAATGTGCAGAGGGTCTATATTGGCATATATTTTAGAGTCAGATGCATTTATCATCACACTTATTCAATGCCAAAGCTTTCCATTAAAAAAAAAAAACAAAGAGCTAAAATGACAGCTGCTCTGTTACTACTGCCAAGAGAAGCGGCAGCACTGTTCTGCAATTGGCAGGCCCCCATCATATATCAGAGAGCAGCCTATGGATTTAGAGCAGATGTTCCCTTCTGCCTAGGGTTCTGTGATCATACTTGCATTTTGTCCAGTTACAACCCCCCCCCCAAGCAAATTGTGTGTGTCATTTTGGTTATGCAGTTAATGTGGAATTACATAGCAAAGACTGACAAGGGGGAAAAAAATATCAAACTCAGTTTCAAAGTTAGGGAGCAAAGAGGGACCCATTAGAAAAACTCCAGAGAGTAGGCAAGGAAGAAGGGATTAAAGAGCACGGCGGCTTTGGCACAAATACTAGTCACAAGAGGCTGCAATGTAATTTCTTTTGGGAGTATCTTTTTACAAAGCACTGATGGGAAGTGAACACATCATCATCAGACTCGAGGAGAAAAAATGGAGTTGAGCAAGTTGCTTACCTATGTATTCTTCCAAGTCAATGACGCCATCCCTATTCTTGTCAATATCTTCCATGGTTTCCTATTTAAAAAAAGGACTAGGTTAGCCTCAAAGTTCATGGACAAAAAAGGTCTTTTTATGGCTCTCTACCACTTAGAGGGGAAAACATGAGACAGCAAATGTATTTACTAGTAAATTGAGTTATCGCTGTATTATTAGACTCAGAGTTCAATCACTATATCTATTTAGCTTAACAATCAGAACATTAAGGGGTGACTTGCTCACAGTCTATACATACCTACATGGGGAACAAATATTTAATAAAGAGCTCTTCAATCTAGCAGACAAAAGTATAACACGATCCCATGGCTGGAAGTTGAAACTACACAAATTCAGACTGGAAATAAGGTGTATATTTTTAATGGTGTAATCAACAACTGGAACAATTTACCAAGGGTCATGGTGGATTCTCCATCACTGACTATTTTAAAATCAAGATTGGATGTTTTCTAAAAGATATGATCTAGGAATTATTTTGGGGCAGTTCTGTGGCCTTGTAATACAGGGGGTCAGCCTAGATGATCACAATGGTCTCTTCTGGTCTTAGAATCTATTGTCTCTCCACATCTACTTTGACGGAGGTGAGTACCATGCCTGGGTCACCACTCTAAGAGTAAGGATCTGCAGAGGCTATTTCACAAAGAGTTTCAGAAGACCTCAACCTCTTTCTATTTATATTATTAAGGAAGTGTCAGTTGTGACTTCATACTGTAGGCTATAACCAGGCTTCCATTAGAAGCCTTCTTTTAAACCTCTCTCTAGCTTTTGACAGGAAAATTGGTAGCTTCAAAATCTGTGTGATGTGATTCCAAATGAGAACTCAAGTTTTTGCTTTTACTGCAAGTAAATATATTTTAAGATATAACAATTTAAAAGAGGACATCTTTTTGAGATGTGTGCACGCATGCATATATATNTGGTCTTAGAATCTATTGTCTCTCCACGTCTACTTTGACGGAGGTGAGTACCATGCCCGGGTCACCACTCTAAGAGTAAGGATCTGCAGAGGCTATTTCACAAAGAGTTTCAGAAGACCTCAACCTCTTTCTATTTATATTATTAAGGAAGTGTCAGTTGTGACTTCATACTGTAGGCTATAACCAGGTTTCCATTAGAAGCCTTCTTTTAAACCTCCCTCTAGCTTTTGACAGGAAAATTGGTAGCTTCAAAATCTGTGTGATGTGATTCCAATTGAGAACTCAAGTTTTTGATTTTACTGCAAGTAAATATATTTTAAGATTTAACAATTTAAAAGAGGACATCTTTTTGAGATGTGTGCGCGCGCATATATATATATATATATTATATTCAAGTTTTTTGCACCCTATTACTGAAATAAATGCAGATTTTTTTTGTTTGTGTTAATTACTGTAAAAACTGAAATGCTGTGTTTTTTGGTAACTATGCCTATTATGACTTTTCAGATCTGAAGTTTTGTTACAGTGTATGATGCTTAAGGGAACTAGAATCTAGCTATATTCCCATACTAGTCAAGGTCTAGTTTTACTAACTGTAACAGAGGTATGGTTTGATTTTGGGTAAGATTTGCTTACTGTAGCAAGAGAAAGTGTTTTGCTGAGAGATTATTTTCAGTTTAATGCCTTCTCATCGCAGCCAAGCACATAAATACTACTTTTGGTGCCAAACATGAGTGCCAGAAAAAACCCCCACCATTAATTATGCAGCATCAAATAGTGAACTTAACTGAATGCTATCTACGTACAGTAACTCCTCACTTAAAGTCATCCCGGGTAACATTGTTTCATTGCTGATCAATCAGAGAACATGCTCATTTAAAGTTGCCCAATGCTCCCTTATAACGTTGTTTGGCAGCCGCCTGCTTTGTCCACTGGTTGCAGAATGAGCAGCCCGTTGGCAGCGAGCTGGTGGGGGCTTGGAAGCAGGGTGGACTGGCAGCCCCCCATCAGCTCCCTGCTCCCCTAAGTTCCCTGTGCGTCAGTGCCCAGTAGGCTATCAATTGCCGGGTGGTTCAGCTGTCCCTCCCCCCACTGCCATATGCTGTTCCTGCCCTCTGCCTTGGAGCTGCTCCCGGGAGCCTCCTGCTTGCGGTGCAGAGGGCAGGGGAAGAGGGGTGCTAATGTCAAGGTGTCCCCCCCCTCCCCTGTACCTTATCTCCACAGAGCAGCAGGGGGACATGACAGGAGCTTGTTGGCAGCAGCAGCTGTCTCAACTTACTGATCTACTTAAAAAGGCAGCGTACTTAGAGTGGGGTCAGTGTACTTAAAGGAGCAATGCGTGTCTCTCTCTCTCTCTCTCACACAGGGTGTGTCTCCTTGTCGCTGTCTGCCATGCTGTCTCCCCTCCCTCCATTCGTGCTGCCTTGTAGAGTGTGAGGCTACATTAACAACGTGTTAACTCTTGAGGGCTCAGCCGAGTGCTAGTTCATCATTTACCAGTAAGGCATTCCCTCTGACTCCCACCCTCTGACTCCACCACCTCAACCAAGCTTCACAATCATCGCCATGTACAGTATTCAATTGTTTGTCTCTCTCTCTCTCTCTCTCAAAAAACAGTCGTGTCTGGCAAATGTGTTTTCCCTGGAACCTAACCCCCTGCCCCNTAACGTTGTTTGGCAGCCGCCTGCTTTGTCCACTGGTTGCAGAATGAGCAGCCCGTTGGAGCTAGCTGGTGGGGGCTTGGAAGCAGGATGGACTGGCAGCCCCCCATCAGCTCCCTGCTCCCCTAAGTTCCCTGTGCGTCAGTGCCCACTAGGCTACCAATTGCCAGGCGGTTCAGCTGTCCCTCCCCCCACTGCCATGTGCTGTTCCTGCCCTCTGCCTTGGAGCTGCTCCCGGGAGCCTCCTGCTTGCAGTGCAGAGGGCAGGGGAAGAGGGGTGCTAATGTCAAGGTGTCCCCCCCCCCCGTACCTTATCTCCACAGAGCAGCAGGGGGACATGACAGGAGCTTGTTGGCAGCAGCTGCTGTCTCAACTTACTGATCTACTTAAAAAGGCAGCGTACTTAGAGTGGGGTCAGTGTACTTAAAGGAGCAATGCGTGTCTCTCTCTCTCACACACACACGGTGTGTCTCTTTGTGTGTCTGTCTGCCATGCTGTCTCCCCTCCCTTCATTCGTGCTGCCTTGTAGAGTGTGAGGCTACATTAACAACGTGTTAACTCTTGAGGGCTCAGCCGAGTGCTGGTTCATCATTTAGCACTAAGGCATTTCCTGGGAAATATCCCACCCTCTTCCCCTTTCTGACTCCGCCACCTCAACCAAGCTTCACATTCATCGCCATGTACAGTATTCAATTGTTTGTTTAAAACTTATAGTGTGTGTGTGTGTGTGTGTGTGTGTGTGTCCGTCCAGTCTTGTCTGGCAAAAATTTTTTCCCTGGAACCTAACCCCCCCATTTACATTAATTTTTATGGGGAAATTGGATTCGCTTAACATCATTTTGCTTAAAGTAGCATTTTTCAGGAACAGAACTACAATGTTAAGTGAGGAGTTACTGTACATACTTTATTTCTAGAAGGATTAGCTGACACACCTGTACTTCAGAAAACAGCAATTGCTAAATGGAAAAATCTCCAAAAGCAGCCACCAAATGCAGCTGTGTATGGAAGGTCTGCTCTGGTGCACAGCACAAGAGGACAGATTGACAAAGGAGTTTAAATGTGCTCTGGAAGTGGAACATAATTCCGCCCCCTTCAGCAACGTGTGCTGCATGCTACCACTGGCCAAGTGAAGAGGAGCCACTCAGCATGTGACTAGAAGCATCTTTTCTTCTCTTAGTTCCTGCAAAGCCCAACAATGCTTTGCCTTGATGTCCCATCAGGGCATTCATCAGGTTTGCAACACTATCCATCACAGAACTGGTTGCTGCCTGGAACTGCTGCTTATGGGGAGGAGGGTTGAGGCTAGATTTTTTTAAACATTTGGAATAGTGTATAAAAACTTCAAAACTTTAGGATAAAAAAGTGAAACCTTACAAAAAGCTGTGCCCACCGGTAAGTAAACCTTACACATGACTCCCCCTCACCCAACAATGTGCTCCTGTGAGATCACTGGTAACTGGGAGGTGCCAGACTCTTACTAGCCTGAAATAGCAAGTATAGAAACTCTTTATCATCTCAACCTGCTTTCTAAATGGCACCCACCTGTACTACTATATCTTTCATGTAGTCATATTCTTCTGGATGCAGAAAGGCAGTGAATTCTTCCTTGGTAGCAATCAAGTCTCCATCCTTGTCAGCCATTTTGAACCTTCGTTCATCCCTCATCATCATCTGTTTGTAGTTGAACCCATCATCAGGGTCTGGGTCATCTGGGCAGAAACAGACAAGTTATACCCATTTTAGACTCCAAAGCTCATCCACAAAACAACTGCACCAGTATTGCATGTCAAATTTTCCTTTTGCTGTTGACTAGGGAAACTTCACAATGCGTGTGTCAGGACAGCCCAAACTTTCCACATCCAAGGGTTACAGTGAAAACTCATTAGGACTCCAGAGACTGCACTTATTTTGCATGAAGTGGAAAAGGTCTCCACTGGTTCTACATTTTAACAGGGGGGCATCTTGAAGAGAGAAGTGTCAACATGAAATGCTCCCAAGCTTATCTCAGCTGAGGAAACTTTGATTAAGATAAACATTGTATTCTGACAGCTGTAATCTCATTGGGCTGCGTGGTCTCTGCGTTAAAGGTACGAGAGACTGTGGGCTAGATTTTGGCTACTCCTGGAATAGAATATGTAATGGGATAATGCTCTCCCACTGAGGTGCAACAGGCATTTTCAAAGCAAGAGCAACACTGCTGACTGTCCAAATCTAGATACTTATATGCTCCCCAAAAGTATCTGAGAGCCTATTAGGGTGATTAAATTTAAGCAGACTTCAGTAATTGCAAATAAAAATTATATATCTATTTATGGGGCCCATGTTTGTAGCAAGCTATTTTAATTAACAGTGAATACTTGAGGACAAAGTACATTTAATAACTAAAATAGTAACAACATACAGGTGCCCCTTTATCAACACAGTAATAATCATATCCTGGGCTAACACAAGCCCAGTTTAGAGTTTATTTTGTTCAGAACGTGGTTACCATCTTGTGAACATGAAACACTAAATTAAAGAACGACACTTTAAAATTCTGATATTAGGCAGATATTAAAAATAAAGCAGTAAAAGGATTTTTGATCTGGTGAATGCATGTTCAGTTGTGACAGTTTGGGGGCTATCCTATTATTGCCATTTATCTGCTAAAGCAAAAACACTCTCTCGGTGGGTAAGTTAGCACCCAAGCTATATAGTGGGCTGGTTCACACTCCATTTGCTACAACTGCTGCAAATGGCACCTTCAATTCAAGTTGTGAGGTCACCAGTCTCACGTTCATTTTTACATGGAGCAGAAGTATAAGGAATAAATCCCTTTTAAGTGTAATTTAAAAGACAAGGATAACTGCTTAGAGAAACACATATGTAACAACCACGTGAATTAATTAAGGGTAAATTAAAGGAAGCAACTCGCTTAACTAGCTAGCTTGCTTTTTTTTTTTCTTTTCTTTTTGCTGTGTCCTCATGTCATGCTAGGCTAAACTAAGTGCTTTAGTAAAATACCTGCACATGTTGGTAGACTTAGTCCTGGTCTACACTACGAGTTTAGGTCGAATTTAGCAGCGTTAGATCGATTTAACCCTGCACCCGTCCACGCGACAAAGCCATTTGTCTCGCCTTAAAGGGGTCTTAAAATCGATTTCTGTACTCCTCCCTGACGAGGGGATTAGCGCTGAAATCGACCCTGCTGGGTCGAATTTGGGGTAGTGTGGATGCAATTCGACGGTATTGGCCTCCCGGAGCTATCCTAGAGTGCTCCATTGTGACCGCTCTGGACAGCACTCTCAACTCAGATGCATTGGCCAGGTAGACAGGAAAAGCCCCGCGAACTTTTGAATTTTATTTCCTGTTTGGCCAGCGTGGCAAGCTGATCAGCAGAGCTCATCAGCAGAGGTGACCATGGAGTCCCGAATCGCAAAAGAGCTCCAGCATGGACCGAACAGGAGGTACTGGATCTGATCGCTGTATGGGGAGACGAATCCGTGCTATCAGAACTCCGTTCCAAAAGACGAAATGCCGGAATATTTGAAAAAAATCTCCAAGGGCATGAAGTACAGAGGCTATAACAGGGACCCGCAGCAGCGCCGTGTGAAACTTAAGGAGCTCAGGCAAAAAAACCAAAGAGGCAAACGGCCGCTCCGGGTCAGACCCCCAGACATGCCGCTTCTATCATGAGCCGCATGCAATTCTAGGGGGTGCCCCTACAACTACCCCACCCCTGAACGTGGACTCCTGCAAGGGAGTCTCACGCAACAGGGATGAGGATTTTGGGGACGAGGAAGGTGCTGGGGAGGTTGAAGACAACGCACAGCAGGCAAGCGGAGAAACTGTTCTCCCCGACAGCCAGGAACTGTTTATCACCCTGGAGACATTACCCTCCCAACCCGGGCTCCTGGACCTTGAAGGCGGAGAAGGCACCTCTGGTGAGTGTACCTTTGTAAATATAATACATGGTTTAAAAGCAAGCGTGTTTAATGATTAATTTGCCCTGAAGACTTGGGATGTATTTACGGCCAGTAAAGCTACTGGAATGCAGTCAAGAAACATCCGTTCTTTATCTCTCTGTGTTATCCTCAGGAGAGTGATATCATTCATGGTCACCTGGTTGAAATAGGGGAATTTTATTAAAGGGACATTCAGAGGTGGCCATTCCTGCTGGGCTGTGCGCCTGTGGCTGAAAAGAAATCATCTCCGCCGTTAGCCACACGGTGGGGGGAGGGGTGAAGCATTCACCCCAGAGAATTGGGTATGAGGGGGGGTTTAGTTGGGTTTGTGCTGCACGTTAACCCGAAAACTGCAGCCCCTCCTTTTAAATGGCCAAACCATTTTAAATGGTCAACACAACTCTCCCTTTTTTTCCTCCCGCAGCTGCAAATGTTTCAACGCTCCCCCTATCATCTCTGTCCCAGAGGGTAGCGCAGATAAGAAGGCAAAAAAAAAAAAAAAACGCACTCGCAATGAAATGTTCTCTGAGCTCATGCAGTCCTCCCACAGAATGAGCCGAGCAGAATGTGTGGAGGCAGACAATGTCAGAGTCCAGGAAAGCACAAAATGAACGCGAGGACAGGAGGGACGCGCGAGAGGATAGATGGCTGGAGCAAGAGGAGTGGTGGCGGCAGCGTGATGAGAGGAGGCAGAATGCAATGCTGAGGCTACTGGAGGATCAAACTGATATGCTCCGGCGTACGGTTGAGGTGCAGAAAAGGCAGCAGGAGCACAGACCGCCCCTGCAGCCCCCATGTAACCAACTGCCCTCCTCCCCAAGTTCCATATCCTCCTCACCCAGACGCCCAAGAATGCAGGGGGGAGCCCCCTCCGGGCACCCAACCACTCCACCCCAGAGGACTGCCCAAGCAACAGAAGACTGGCATTCAATAAGTTTTGAAGTGCAGTATGGCCTTGTCCTTCCCTCCTCCGACACCCCACCCGGTACTTCCTTCCTCCACCACCCCTCCAGGGCTACCTTGGCAGTTATCCCCCTATTTCTGTGACTAATTAATAAAGAATGCATGAATTTGAAACAATGACTTTATTGCCTCTGCAAGCGGTGATTGAAGTGGGGAGGGGAGGGCGGTTGGCTTACAGGGAAGTAGAGTGAACCAAAGAGGCAGGTTTTCATCAAGGAGAAACAAACAGAACTTTCACAACGTAGCCTGGCCAGTCATGAAACTGGTTTTCAAAGCTTCTCTGATGCGCAGCGCGCTCTGCTGTGCTCTTCTAACCGCCCTGGTGTCGGGCTGCATGTAATCAGCAGCCAGGTAATTTGCCTCAACTTCCCACCCCACCATAAACATCTCCCCCTTACTCTCACAGATATTGTGGAGCACACAGCAAGCAGTAATAACGATGGGAATATTGGTTTCGCTGAGGTCTAAGAGTCAGTAAACTGTGCCAGCGCGTTTTTAAACGTCCGAATGCACATTCTACCGCCATTCTGCACTTGCTCAGCCTGTAGTTGAACAGCTCCTGACTACTGTCCAGGGTGCCTGTGTATGGCTTCATGAGCTATGGCATTAAGGGGTAGGCTGGGTCCCCAAGGATAACTATAGGCATTTCAACATCCCCAATGGTTATTTTCTGGTCTGGAAAGTAAGTCCCTTGCTGCATCCGTTCAGACAGACCAGAGTTCCTGAAGATGCGAGCGTCATGTACTTTCCCGGCCATCCCACACTGATGTTGGTGAAACGTCCCTTGTGATCCACCAGTGCTTGCAGCACCATTGAAAAGTACCCCTTTCGGTTTATGTACTGGCTGCCTTGGTGCTCCGGTGCCAAGATAGGGATATGGGTTCCGTCTATCACCCCACCACAGTTAGGGAATCCCATTGCAGCAAAGCCATCCACTATGACCTGCACATTTCCCAGAGTCACTACCCTTGATAGCAGCAGCTCAGTGATTGCGTTGGCTACTTGGATCACAGCAGCCCCCACAGTAGATCTGCCCACTCCAAATTGATTCCCGACTGACCGGTAGCTGTCTGGCGTTGCAAGCTTCCAGGGGGCTATGGCCACTCGCTTGTGAACTGTGAGGGCTGCTCTCATCTTGGTATTCTTGCGCTTCAGGGCAGGGGAAAGCAAGTCACAAAGTTCCATGAAAGTGCCCTTACGCATGCGAAAGTTTTGCAGCCACTGGGAATCATCCCAGACCTGCAATACTATGCGGTCCCACCAGTCTGTGCTTGTTTCCCAGGCCCAGAATCAGNACCCCACCACAGTTAGGGAATCCCATTGCAGCAAAGCCATCCACTATGACCTGCACATTTCCCAGAGTCACTACCCTTGATAGCAGCAGCTCAGTGATTGCATTGGCTACTTGGATCACAGCAGCCCCCACAGTAGATCTGCCCACTCCAAATTGATTCCCGACTGACCGGTAGCTGTCTGGCGTTGCAAGCTTCCAGAGGGCTATGGCCACTCGCTTGTGAACTGTGAGGGCTGCTCTCATCTTGGTATTCTTGCGCTTCAGGGCAGGGGAAAGCAAGTCACAAAGTTCCATGAAAGTGCCCTTACGCATGCGAAAGTTTTGCAGCCACTGGGAATCATCCCAGACCTGCAACACTATGTGGTCCCACCAGTCTGTGCTTGTTTCCCGGGCCCAGAATCGGCGTTCCACAGCATGAACCTGCCCCATTACCACCATAATGTCCAAATTGCCAGGGCCTGTGCTTTGAGAGAAGTCTGTGTCCATGTCCTCATCACTCTCGTCACCATGCTGCCGTCACCTCCTCGCCTGCTTTTGCAGGTTCTGGTGCTGCATATACTGCAGGATAATGTGTGAAGTGTTTACCGTGCTCATAACTGCCGCGGTGATCTGAGCGGGCTCCATGCTTGCCATGGTATGGCGTCTGCAGGAGAGCAGAGTGGCAGCGGAAGCATGATGATGGTTTGCAGCCCTACTGCACCATGTGCTGCCAGAGCAGGAGAGCAGAGTGGCAGCGGAAGCGTGACGATGGTTTGCAGTCCCACTGTACTGTCTGCTGCCAGCAGCACCCAGGACACAACAGCGGCGGCTGAGCTGAGTGGGCTGCACGCTTGCCGTGGTATGGTGTCTGCGCGGAAAAAAGGCGCCAAATGATTGTCTGTTGTTGCTCTCATGGAGGGAGGGGCGACTGACGACATGTACCCAAAACCACCCGCGACAATGTTTTTGCCCCATTAGGCAGTGGGAGCTCAACCCAGAATTCCAATGGGTGGCGGAGACTGCGGGAACTGTGGGACAGCTACCCACAGTGCAACGCTCCGAAAGTCGACGCTAGCCTCAGTACTGTTGACGCACTCCGCCGCCTTAATGCGCTTAGTGGGGACACACGCAATCGATTGTATAAAATCGCTTCCTAAAAAAACCGACTTCTATAAATTCGACCTAATTTCATAGTGTAGACATACCCGTAGTGATTTGCAGTTAATGGCTTCAACTGCACAGCTCGTTAGAACTTCGCACAGCAAGGCCACAACAGAAATAGATGTAGAAAACATTCGAGGTACTCACTAAAATTCAGGTCAATTAGTGGCACTGTTAACACTGCAGCAGCAGCATCCAGGGTTGCTCTTTAGTACATCTGTCCAACTCAAGAGCACTCACATCTAACACCCCCGGCTCACCACAGCATGGAGTACTTGAGAGTGTATATGGGACAATTCAGAAAGCTGTCCTTGGGGCTTAAAGAACCACAGATGGAAGAGAACGCAGATCCAGAGTATTAAAAAAATAAATCACTGTTTATGAGCAACATACCAGCAAGGCCAGGTGCCAGGTTCTGAAGCCTGCAGATGAAGTTGGTGCCATTTAGAGTCGATATTAAACATAAGCAAAGAATATAATGGCTTTGTTCTTTAATGAGGACATCAGATCATAATCTAAGCAAATCTTCCACAGAGCGCTATGCGCCTGCTTATTGTATCATGCACAGCTTGGGTCCACAGAAATTCCGTTTGCATGTTGGTGAGGTACTCAGTGGCTTACACACTCTATTCAAATGCAGCAGTGAAGTGACCAGCATGGTCTTGGAGCTTACTAACATGCTGTTTCATTTAGATCACAAAAATCTAATTTTAAAAATACTACATACAACAGCCAAAAGAGCTGCAGTGAAAGAGGATGGTGTCTCAGCTCCTGCAGTATGGAAGATGTATGTTCTCCATTAGGTAAAGGGATCTGTTAGCTTCCTGGCTGTGCGTCAAACATTTGAGAGGCACTTCCAAATTTGTTCATGCCAGAGAAAGGGAAAACAGCTTTTCACAACAGACATGAAGATCTTTCACCAGAAATGTATTACGGAAAAGTATTTACTTTTTAACAGAAGTGGAAAGCCAAGCCATTACACATACATGGCTTTGTCAGGGACAGATCAGCATTGTTGTTATGAAAGGAAGACCGGAGTAGTTTTAATATATTAACTATTTAGTAGAGAAATATATCTGTATTTATAAACTGTATATAACAAAGTGAGTAAAAGGTGGTGCAAGTGCATTCTGAAGGTTTTATCAGCATTAGCCCAGGGGACTGGTGAGTAATATGCCCATCCCAAACTCCTGGGATTAAGATCTTTATGGCATACCACCCGCTCATGGGCTCTATGTATGCCATATATGTTACAAAAAACACTTGAGAAATATTTTGAGTATATTACTTTTTCTTCATTAGGACATTTTAAAAATATACCTGAAGAGACAGGTGTCCGATCCAACTGCATGGGTTTCAGAGAAAGCCATAAAAACCCTCAAGATGACCCAAGATAGTTTTCCTGTACTGAACATTGTCAAATTGTGAAGATCAGATAGCTTGGGACGTCCCAGGGCTAGAAACAAGTGCTGTGGATCCCATCAGAAATCTGGTATTTTCCCTTTCTAGTTCACGGTATAAGACTTGTTTCTAGTTCTACAAGGTCATGGGATCTTTGTTCTTAACCAGTCATTAGTGCTGGACTGAACATTGCCGGTCTTGAGTTTTAACAGGTTATTTAAGGGGGGGGGGGGGGGGGGGGGGGGGGGGGGGAGAAGAGCCCCAGACCTCAGAGCTGTCTAAAACTGCTCAGCAGAGTGAAGTGATAGAAACAGTCCTGGAGGGACATGGATTAGCCAGAAGAGAGCAGACAAGATGCAGCATACGTTTTGAAAGCATGTAATAAATTTATTATGTAGATCCACAAATAGTCACACTGCTCTGCAAAATTTATTCCATCATACCACACCTGTACGCAATCAGGTTACAAGTCCCTTTGCTAGTCTTCGTTCTCCCCCCACCCTTACACAAAATAGCTCCTCCCCCACCAACTCCCCCCCTTCAAAGGTCTCCACAGCTACTGCCAGTCTCTACTTCTTGGTAAACCAGATCTAGGCCCTATGTCACAGGGGCATGGCTAAAAAAAGGGCGGGCCCCCACTGGAAGTGGGGGTGGAGTGGAGAGCATAAGACACATTTTATTTTTTTCGTCCTAAGTTTAAGAAAAGACAGTTGATGTCGTTGTTCAAGAGCTACAAATTCCAGAAGTGTAGCTGTTGTTAAAAGCCAAGTGAACCACACTTTATACAAACAGAGACAACATTCCGTACCTTGCTACAGCATGGCTGCATTTCCACAGCCACATATATATTTCTGCAGATGTTGAAGACCACCAGTGGATAAATATTGCTAGGGAAAAGCTTTAGAGCTTCAAGTGGGATATTACAAGCAATGGAGAGTTAAACTAAGTATTAAACAAAGGGTTTGCCCAGAAGCCTTGAATAAAACTGTCAAGATTACTGCTCGGATTCAATTTTAAACTAGATTTTTAAATTAAAATGAATCAATAAAGCAGAGTTACAAAGCTGTATCTTCATACAAACTTTAGCTTTTAAGATTGTTCTGCGTGCTTGCCAATTTCACATGGACCTCTTACTAATATGAAGGAAAAGATTGTTCCCAGTTGAAAGAGCTCTCCATGCGCTGTATTAAACAACACTTCTGCTTTATTGATTAGAGACTACTGTGTCTGCAGGTTTGACATCTCGCCCCTTACCCAGGTAAGTGCCATATGTCACGTTTCTGTACTCATCCCAGGAGATTAATCCATCTTGATTCATGTCAAACTCCTGCCACTGGCGTTCGACATTGTCATACACGTACTTCTTCTGGGCCTTCTTAATCCAGGCTTTCAGCTCCCCCTCCGTCACAAACCCATCCTTATCCGTGTCTATTTTATCTACAATCATTCTACAAGACAAAACAGCAAGTTTCAAGGTGCCAGCTCCACAAAGCTTTTACCCCAAGAATAAAGACCTACCTAAGATGTAGCCGTAGGTGGCATTTTTATACTCTTCCCAGGAAATGAGGCCGTCCTCATTGAGGTCGTGCCCCTTCCACTGGCGCTCTACATCCTCGTAAATCCAGCGTTTTTGTGCAAATTTAATCCAGTCTCTGAGCTCCTCCACAGTTACAAACCCGTCCTTGTCTTCATCTATTTTACTTACAATCTTTCTGTAGAAAATGCAGAGAAATGCAGGAAAAGTTAAGGGAAATAAGCGCATTTTAACTGGCGGCACACTGCACCTTTAGGCAGGAGTGAACAAGTCAATTCCAAACTGTAACCCAGCAAGCTACCAAAAACTGCTTTCCAGATGGTGTCATCCTATCCTCTTTTGCCAGTCACACAATTTTAGAAAGTGATTTACCAGATTGATGTAGCGAACACTTGATTCAAAATGGATGGTGCACAGTTCAGCCTCAGTATGTCACGTTACTGGAATACTGACTTGTTCATTCCTAAGATGTTCAGTTTTTGTATTCTTCATGAAGTGTATGTCTTCTACTACTGAAGCATCCGTCATTAGTCTAGAACAAACCTGGCTGCACATTTTAGAAAATTATAATTTGCAAAGCTGTTAAGCAACGACTTGTGTGTATTTAAAACAAAATGAAAAGACTCCACTGCTGAAGAAATACAAAAACCACTATACCCAGTCCTAGCTCATTTACATGCTCAAGCCAATCAATGTAATAAGGATCCTACAGCCACAGAATGATGAAAAACTACCACACAGAGGTCACTGATCAGAACATCTGAGTGTGATGTTCACCACTCTATAAAGCAAGAAATTAAAGATGTGTAGTTTATAAAACATGCTTTGAGACCGCATACTTTCTTCAAATGACAGCTGTGAAGAAAAGCCATTGAAGGAATGCAACTATACATTCACAAATGTATGCATTTCCCCTAGATGGAATTTGAAGATTAATGTCTGTACACTTTGCTATGTAAATGAAAATTGCTGTACAGAAACTGGAAATTGCTATGTAAGTGCAAATACACCTCTACCCCGATATAACGTGACCCGATATAACACGAATTCGGATATAACGCGGTAAAGCAGCGCTCTGGGAGGCGGGGCTGCTTTACCGCGTTATATCCGGCAGCGGGGCTCGGGCGGAGATTTAAAGGGCCTGGGGCTCCCCACAGCGGCCAAAGCCCGGGGCTCTTTAAATCACCGCTGGAGCCCAGCTGCCGCTACCCGGGGGCTCCGGCAGCAGGGCTCGGGAGGCGCTTTAAAGGGCCTGGGGCTCCGGCTGCTGCGGGGAGCCCCGGGCCGTTTAAATCACCGTCGGAGCCCTGCCGCCACTACCCCGATATAACACCGTTTCACCTATAATGCGGTAAGATTTTTTGGCTCCCGAGGACCGCGTTATATCGGGGTAGAGGTGTACATTAATTACAATGTTATTAATGCAAAGAGAAGTTATGATAACAGAGCAAGAGTTAAATCTGGAGTGGTTCAATATGATCAGAATCCTTTCCCCTTTCCATCCCTCCAAGATAAGCTCTAGCCTTCTGAGCAGTATCCATTCTTAATAGCACGTACATTGCTGATGAACCATTTGTTGTTAATATTATTCACCAGAATTATAAATCAAACGAAAATTTCCCCACCTTCCTGCCATTCTCCCAAGCAGTGGCCCCTAACTAGTTTTCAAACAAAGCCAAGATACAGCACATTCTTCTTGAGAAGAGAGCTTTCTTTTCAAAACCTCCCTTGGAATCCATGCAGTCGTATCTTTTGTTACTGCTTCACTTGCAACTGGTTGTATGAGAATTTAAGGTAGTGTTTTTAAAACTAAGTTATTTATTGCAGAACTTCTTGCGTTTTAAAAACAGAAAAAAAGTCTGATGGCAGGAGAAGCACTGTTTAGAACAAAGTACGGGGCTTTTCAATTCCCAGGATTGCCCAAAATCAGTGTTTTACTTTAATAAAGGGACACCTGTTTAACAAAAATGTAACAAAGTATAGTTTAAGCTAGCCACTTTGAAGTAATGACATTTAAATTTCATATATTAAAAGCTACTATAATATTTGAGTGTAATAACACCTCCAGCAAGACATTGTATACTGTCTGTGGGAGGGGGTGATACACATGATGACTGAACTCCATTATAACATTTCTATTCTTTCATGCAGACAGACTTGTGCAGACAGCATGTTACAGTCCTAAACGTTCTCAGCCATTTCATTTATAAACATCACATCAAATCCACTCTCTACAGGTATAATCAGTATCAGCGGCCTAGGAAGTATATAGATAACAGGCTCATAAACACTGACATAGCTGTGAAGAAGTAGTATGAGACACTTAAACTTCTGTGATAACACTTTCCAATGATAATGAACATGTTGCAAGCGACTGACTTCCCCTCCCCAAAGAAGCATAATTGGATAAACACCACACTAGTGTTTTATGAACAATATGTGGATTCAGTGTCAATACAAAACATACTAGTAGATTTGCTCTGTCGCTGGTCTAAAACTAGCAACACTGCATCCATTGTTTAACCTCATAAGTCATACAACACTCAGCACATCATATACTATATTCCTTCTGGAAATTATGAACATTAGTCTTCATAAGCTTTTGGCTAGAGGGAATATTAAGGGCCTAATTCAGCTCCCAGTGGGAGACTTTCCACCTACTTTAATGGAAGTAAAACTAACTTACCAGAATAGCTTTGTATCAGTGACTCATTTTTGTAGATGAAGCTGTCGAACAGCTTACAGTGCAATATATTCAAGAGGTGGTGGGACTCTGCTCTAAACTTTGGAGCGTCTAGCTGTCAGGTTTGTGCCATTTGGTTGGTTCCTAGAATTCCAGCAATATTGGTCCAGCCTAGATTCATTTTTTAATCCTCCTGTCAGAGGCACTCAGCCTTACGGAATCTAAGAATGAGGTCACTGAATGGAGTTGCAGAGAGCTGTAAAATAGCAGCTGCATAATGCCCTGATGTTCTACTTGCCTAAGGATGTTGCATCATCACTAGGGCTAGTGGTTTGCGATATGATATGCCAAGTCACAGTATTGTCAGGACAAAAGGTAAAAAGCATGGTTTTACAGAAAAAGTCAGACACATCTGATACAATATTTTAATCAAAATCTTATTTTTTCAATAATAATTTATAACCATTTAACTAATAGTTTTAGTTCATCCACACTGGAGTCCACGACAAGTCAGTAGCCCTAGTTTACAAGAGTTTGTGCTCTGAGCCTCCTCAGTAGAATAAGTTTTAACTCGGGCAGCTATTAAGGCTTTGGGTAAAGTTGGTTCCATTATTTGATACCACATCCAGCTACCTATGGGCAAGACTCCCAAATCAGAAGTTATGGATATTTTAAAAACATGAGTCATGGAACTTCATGACCATAAGAAAAATGCAGCTTCATCACATATTGATGCACAATGCAATGCATCACAGCACAATTAAGACATGATGCTTCCGTTATTTTGTGATTCCTTACAACTCTGATACATTCCTTTCTTTCCCACCTCTAATGCCCTGCGTGCTGGGAAGGACAGGCCTCATCAGGATCCCATTTCCTCAGCACTCCCCTCATTGCCTCATGTCTGGCAGCTTATGGAATGCTCCTTGAGTCAACACTCCATTCACTTCAGCTCAGGCAGAGCACAAGGACCTGTTCCAAATACATCCGTGGAGTCCATAAGAACAGCATGTTAGACCACATGTGGCTCTAATCACAGGCTGAACTCCAGTTCAGCTGACAATGTGAAGATCACGGGAAAGACAGTGACTTCAGGGAATAGCCAAAAGCAGTGCTGTAAAAGCTCTGGAGCAAGAACCGTCTCAACTCCGAAGGCTGTGCTCTTTCAACAGCAGACACACACAAACATGCCAGCCACAAGAATCAGTTTTAGTAGTGTGTTATGACTGACCAAGCACAATACCAGTTCAGATTCAAAAAGAGTGATGAAAGTGCCTTTCACATGTAAAACAAGGAAAAATGGCATGTCAGAGGGAGGGGTGGGTTCAAATACCCATTCTGACATTTTTAAAGAGCAAAATTTTACCCTCTTCCCATTGCCAGCTTTTTCTAGCCAATAACTTAGCAGAACTGCGAAATTAAAATGCAAAGCAATGATGAAACCTAAAGGTTAGAAAAGCAAAGCAACCTGAAAAGAGGATCTCTTGCATATCTCTGCATTCTGTAACCAGTTTTCTGAGCTGCACGTTTCTCTTGCACTAGACGAGAACCTCTTGATCTTTCCCACTAGAACACTTCCTTCACAAAAGCAATACAAACAAGCTTGTTTAATTTTACAACTGACAGCCCAAGAAAAGCTTGTTACACAAGCATGAAGAGCAACTTGCATTCTGAAAAAATTCATTCATTCATTGCCTCAGCAGCACTGGGAGCCAAGCACTTTGGAAGTTATGAAAAAATGTTGGTTGGCACAGTGAACACCCAGGTGTGATTTCCAAGGCAGTCTTTTGCTCCTTGAGCTGAGTGTGCCACAGAGAGGAAACATATTAATTCCAGGCAGGAGGCAATCATTTTCTCATGTCAAACAAAGGCAACCCCTTATGCCTCCTTCAATAACCTTCTAATCTAGTCTTCCTCAGCCTGAAAGAGTATGATTGTAACAAGCACTTGAGGTTGTGGGTGTATATTTTAAAGTTAGGAAAAACTTACTCCATTGACATGCTACTATATAACTGTCCATTTTTAAGAAAACACACCTTCACCTGAAGCATATGGTATTAGTGTCAGAAAACTAGACTAAAATGGATCATTGAATGCAGTGTAATTGTAGCTGTGTCAGTCCCAGGAAATGAGAGAGAAGTTGGTCCAACAACAGATATTACCTCACCCTCCTTGTCTCGCTAAATGGACCATTGGCTGATACAATATGACAATGCCTATGTTCCTACCATGAGGATTCCTTCAGGAACTTGGAGGAACTGAGACAGAACAGAAGAAAAATACAATGAAGGTGACCTAATGGGCAATAACATCATACTAGGATTTTAAAAGCAAGGAAACTTACAAAAAGGGTGCTACGTCTTAGTTTTTCCAGACAAAAATGGCACCAGTCCGGAGAACTAAAACAAGTATTTCACATAGACACACTCAGGTAGTTTATTCTTGAAATTCAGGCTCTTATAAAAAGGAAGTCTTTGCAAAGTCTTACAGAAAAGTTTTTTTTTTTTTAATTTTTTAAAGTGCTAATCACTAGTTTAATTTGGACTTAAATCTTTCTCCAGTCAGTCCCTGCAACATGAACATTCCATCTTTGTGCAAAGCATAGGCACATATCGTCACCTCAGTAATGTCTCCAAAACCAGTTGTCCTGCATTTGCTTTTGTTTGTGTCACTTAGAAGCATTTTCGGGCAGGAGCCCTGTCTTGTCTGTTTACAGAGCACCTTCTTACATTTATGATGCAAGAATTGTGCATGAGAATTAAAAAGTGAAATTGATTGGCCTAATTTAATTGCCAAGCTGAGGGAAAAAACACGAAGTGAAAACTAAATGGCAAAAAGCAGTTTATGTTGTAATAATTTTAGTGTTAATACCATAAACACATTTATGTAAGTTTTACAGTTTTTAACTTGATATAGCGTCCCTAAAATAAAGCTGAAAATTTTTATATTAGAGCATCTGGCAAGTTAGGAAGGCTGTGTGTGGAGGTGTCATAGGTGAGGCACTCACAAGAGCCACTTCAACAACAGCTTTCAGTGCTGGGTAGGCTTATGCTTCAAAGTGTAAAGCCAAATATAAACCACAGTGGTGACAGGTGCAGCTATGTGACACTTGGACAGAGGGGAATGCCCTGCTATGCTGAAGAGCAAAAAACTGCCGTGCCCCAGCTCTTACTGTATCCTTCTCAAGGTCATATCCTGGCGTTATCAATGGGAGCCAATTAGAGTGAAAGTAGTAAGACAAAAGTTAATTAAAAAGCATGCTATTTTCACTAGCTTGTGCCAATGGGTGTGTTTTTTGTGCAGCAGTTGCCTCCTAGATGGGAATTAATATGGCTAGAGAGCCCAGCCGCTGCCAGGGGGGTTTAATTTTCCCTTAAGATAGAAGCCAAGCTTTGTTCAAATAATGGCAGCTGCCAGCACCCAGTTACCTTAAACTGTATGAAGTGGAGCAAACAGCAAAGATATTTATTTTGATTTAGACACTGTACCGATCTGTAGCTCACTAGGCTCTTGGATATTATAAGCCCAACATCAGTGTTCCCTCCAATTCCTCATCACCTCCATATTGGGGCACATAACAAAATTCATGTGGTGGGGGTGGGCCCGAGGGGTTCGGAATGTGGGAGGGGGCTCAGGGCTGGGGCAGAGGATTGGGGTGCGGGCAGGTGAGGACTCTGGCTGGGGGTGTGGGCTCTGGGGTGGGGCCAGGGAAGAGGGGCTCAGGGTTAGGGTGCGGGCAGGTGAGGACTCCAGCTGGGGGTGTGAGCTCTGGGGTGGGGCCGGGGATGAGGGCTGGGACAGAGGGTTGGAGTGGGAGGAGGGTGGGGGCTCTGGCTGGGGTGGGGGCTCTGGGGTAGGGCCAGGGATGAGGGGTTTGGGGTGCAGGCTGCGCCAGGGAGAGGACTTCCCCCAGTTCCCTCTCCCTGCAGCAGCACCTGGGAGGGAAGGGGGGAGGCACCTCTCCCCGCTGCAGCAGCTCCGGGGCTGGGGCCATGGGACAGATGCCTCTCCTCTGGCTGTAGCAGGTCTGGGTTGGGGACCAGGGGAGGGGTGCCTCTCCCCACTGGCTGCGGCAGGTCCGGGGCTGGGCTGGGGAGAGGCATCTTAATAGGCTGCTGAGTGGCCACACAACTTAGAGGGAACTTAGCCCAGCATGCAATGTTTTAACTGGATATGAGAGCCAAGGCCATATTGCATGATGAGACCTATAAAGAAACAGCTCCATATTAAAGGTGAGAAGTGCTGCAGACAACCTATAACTTCACAAGGCTACATTTGGCTTGCGAGTCACATTTGAGGCACTACTGACTTTTGAACCCCATTTATAGTTTAAAATTTAGAACATTTGTACCAGTCATCCGGTATAGAAGAAATATCAATATACTTGAGTTTTAGGATTACACTTCAAAGAATGGGAAAGCTATTTTGCAAAATTCCAGATGAGTAAAAATGTGAGGTAGTTCTTCTCACATGAAGTAAAAAGCTAGTTAATTTCCTTACCCAAGTCTCTCCTTGCTCTCCTCTGGTGTCAGCTGGTCAAAGGTTTTGGCCTCATCTGCACCAAGGAAAGCATCATGGTCGTACTCAAAGTTCTGTGCATCATCATGGACTTTGTCACTGAGTTGCGGGTCATGGAGAACACGGTCCTTCTTGTCCGTGGGTTTGGTCAGGACACAGACCGCACAAAGGGATAGGTACACAAGAAACTGCTGAATGGTCATGACGATTCAAGATGAACCTTTGGGATATTAACAGATAAGTCATTTAGGGGTTTGCTTCTCCCAAGATACTCATTCAGATTCAATTTTCGGTGTTTAATAATGAAGGATGGATGAATCCAGACACCTGGAATTTCTGCCCAACTTTTCATTTTGTTCTGCCTTACTCACTCACAAGCAGCCACTGCATTTCAACACCACCCCGCAGATCTGCCTTCAGCAAGGCTCTTCCAAGACCTTTGTTGTCAAGTCCACAACTAGTGTCTTCACATGGTTTAAAAAATACAATTGAATCTGTTTAAAGTTATGGGAGTTTGAAAATTGCATATTGAACATGCACAATTTTTTGCTGTGTTTCCAGGTGCACACAAGTGTGTTATGCATGCATGCACACACCACTAATTAAGTCTGCAGTCTTCAAAACTGGTTTGCTCATATCACTTGTCCATGCCTTTTAAATTAGAGCCAATTTCTTATACGCTTGTCTTATTTTGTAGCTCACAATTAGACCTAAACAATTTGAGCCAAGTTTGAAGTCAGTTGGGTCAATAATTTTAATGGACAAGTCTTGGTTAACCGTTATCTCATACAGGTTTGTTCTGTTTTGTTTAAGTTTTTATATCATGTCCATCAGCAGGATATACAATTGTCTTGCAAACATAAGGAATCCCACTGAAGTCAATGGGACTCCACATTAGTGGATCCCATTTAAGGATTGGGGCCTTAGCCTACCAGACAAACAGACACTATTAAGCCTTTGGCAAATGGTTGCTTTTTAAGTATACGTCCTACACTACAAGTGTTATGGTGGCACAACTGCAGCACAGACACTTGCTACAGCAACAGAAGAATTCTTTTCCATCACTGTACTAAATCCACCCTTCCCAGAGGCAATAGCTAAGTTGATGGAAGAATTATTCCGTCGACCTCTTGGTACTTACACCAGAGTTTAGGTCGACAGAACTACATCTCTTGGGGGTGTGAATTTTTCACATCCCTGAGGAACTTAGTTTGATTGATCTAAGTTTTAGGTGTTGATGAGCCATAAGTCTACAAATGCATAGTGCACTAATGACAGAGAGGCAACAGCTGGCCTCTGTCACCTGGGTCCTGTCGGTCACAGAACTAGGATATTCTCCCCATCATTTTCCCCCCCTTAAATCCTAGGGGACCAGCAGCAAAAATCTACATTACTACCTTAAAGTTGCAGCGTTAAGGACTAAACCAAAACATAATCAAGTTATTCTAATCCTATGATTCACCATATTTAACGTCTATTAAAAATAGGGTGACCAGACGTCCCGATTTTATCGGGACCCTCCCGATATTTCGGTCTCTGTCCCGCGACCCGACCGATCTTTGGTCGGGACGCGGGTCAGAGATATCCGCAGGCGGCACTGTTGTTTTTTGGGTTTTTTTTTGCTCAGCCGGGACTCGCTCGGCTTTTTTTTTTTCTCAGCCCCCGCCATGTGTCCCGATATTTTATTCCCCTCATCTGGTCACCCTAATTAAAAAGATGCTCTATTTCTTTCAAATGTGAGGAATTATATTAGTATCACCTCTATCAGAGATGCAGCAATATTGAATAAAAACAAAAACAAAACCCCAAAGATGTACAGCCCTCCAGACAAACACTTAGTTCACCACTGTCAAACTCATTCTGTGCAGAGGGCTGAATTTCACTTTAAATCATTTTCTGTGGTTTTGGGAAAATTTTAAGACTATATTCTCTTCTTGATCTACAACAGAATTCCTACTGATGTCAATGTAAAGTCTGCACAAAGATTAATGGTAGAATGTAGTCTTAATATAGAAAACAAACATTTTTTGTTCCGTAACTTCTTGTATTCAGCATCACTCAATGGGAAAAAACTCACTTTTAGGAGCATTGTTCCCCAACCCCAACCTCCTTTCTCTACTTCTCTCCCACTTCCTGGGTCTTAATATTGCTTCTCCTTTCTTCCGTCTGCATTTCCTTCACTGAAGTAACTCCCCCAAATCCAACCACTATCGCTTCACTCCTACTCTTTCCCTATGCCATCCGCAATGATCAGAAACGAATTAGTTAATGATGGCATTTAAAATTGTATAATTAAGCTTTAGAGTTAACACACCAGTTAGATTAATAGGGACAGGGAGGCACACCTGAGCACAATTGTTTCAGGCTGTCTGCAGACTCAGGAAGACAACGTGGCTATTCACAAAGCAAACTTGGCAACCATGAGAGCTAGAAACTGTTTTTCAAACAAAATTCTGCAGAATCTAAGATTTTAACATTCCATGTAAGCCACATCCTGCCCACACAGCCTTATGGTTTGACACCATTGATCTAGATCAGCAACCTTTGGCACGCAGCCCGCCAGGAAAAGCCCCTGGTGGGCTGGGCCTGTTTGTTTACCTGCAGCATACGCAGGTTCAGCCCAGTGCAGCTCCCACTGGCCTTGGTTCACCTTCCCAGGCCAATGGGGGCTGCAGGAAGGGCGGTCAGCACATCCCTCGGCCCGCGCCGCTTCCTGCAGCCCCCATTGGCCTGGGATGGCGAACTGTGGCCAGTGGGAGCTGCGAGCAGCCGAACCTGCAGACACTGCAGGTAAACAAACCAGCCCGGCCTACCAGGGCTTTCCCTGATGGGCCGCGTCCCAAAGGTTGCCGATCCCGGACCTCGATGCTACTTTATTGCCTCCAAATTAAACATAGGTGCTATCTCCAAAAGTGATCAAGTTGAAGGTTGCAGCCAAATTAGAAATGATACATTACAGACAGGTACTACAACGATGCACAGCCTGGATTAAAAGACAATGAATGGCTTGTGAGTTGTGCAAATACACACTGAAGGCTAATGTTTAACTTGGCACACTTCAAATATTCAAGTTTGATTTACTAGATTCATGCAGTAAGATGATGCAACTTTTTACAGCCATCATAGCCCTAATTGTCCTTAGCCCAACACATCCAATACAAATAGGTAACAGCAACTGTAGACTATTTATTTTGAATCCTGATCAGTTAGTTCAGTAGTCTTCAAACCCTAGAATCAGATTACAAATGCACATCTCTTCCCCGCGCCCCAAATTTTTCTAGGAGACAGATATTACGTAAAAGTGGACTCATGAAGGGTAAAGTATTCTAGTCTCCCCAGGTCAGCAATTGTCTCTCCCATCTCCCACACAAATATTTCCTTTGATTATCTGATTTAATTAGTCATAACTTGTATTTAGAAGTATGAGTAGGTAACAGATATATACCCAATATCTAAATCCTAGGCACTCACATTCACCCACTATGGTACACGTGGAGACGTTTACATAAAGAGTAAAGTCCTGCAAGAAGAGCTTTATAAAACTAAGTTCTATTTCACAGAAATAGGAGTCATGAAAAAAGCCTCCCACATTAGTTTAAACTACTTCAAGAGGTTAAAAAGCCAACAAAAAGGAAAGTTTGCCATCCTTTAAGCAAGTGAAACAAGTAGGAAAAGTTAAATAAATAAATACTTGAACAGTTACTTGAGTCTTCTTCTAACGTCACAGTATTCTGTTTAAGTGGAGCATAACCACATTACAAATATTAGTTTAAGATGATGTAAATAACACAGTAAGGAATAATATCCAATGGATTTGTGCAGTCTGTTTGCCACATGAATCATTGTGAAGTTGTTAGGATGAGATTCAATGCCACATTCAATACAGATGTAGGTTTCCCAGGCAGAGGAAGAGATTAAAGGTTATTATGACAGAAGAAATAATCAGATGAAGATAATCCTGTTATGTAACTAATATTCACACCCAGAGGATATGAAGTTAAAACAGATGGAACAAGCAGCCCTGACAAAGAGCTCCACCATTCATATTAAGCAAGAGCTCTGTATTTGGAGTTGCAAGTCTCAAAGCAGATCACATTATAACTTGTGATATTGAGGCTAGACGTACAGCGGTTATAAATTACAAAGCCTTTATATCAATCATGGTATGTCTTCACATTCTGGTTCTTATCTATGAGAAGATTTAGAAGAATCAGTAGGTACTCAGAGTGCCAGAATAAAATAAAGGTATAGCGAGACTTCAAAGATTTGGACTGTTTTGCTTAGAGAGATGTATAAGAAAGAATATTACAGAGGACATACAGCATAATGCATGGTAAAGAGAAGGTAAAAGAGGAGCCCATATTTAATTACTCATAATACAGGAACAAAGGGACATTAAATGAAATCTAAAGGCTGCAAATAACTAATAGTGCCCTCACATACACACACAATTCATAATTAATCTATGACTTCATTATCACAAGGTATCATTGAGCCTGGGGATTTAGGAAGGTTTACAAGAGAATTAGATATTTGTGGATAATACGACCATCTACAGTTATGTTACCAGAATGGACTGATTTAAATCCAAGTGATTTTAATCATGATTTAAATCAGCAAGGAGAAAACCTTGATTTAAATAATCAGTTTTAATTGTTTATTTGTACTTCAATTATTTTCTTAAAGAAAGTTTGATTTTTACTGGTTAGTAACCATTAAAATATGTTGATTTGCAATTAAATATAGATTTTTATGCTAATTTTTGGTGCTTCTTTTTGCTAACCAGAAGGATACACTATAGCTATACATTTACTTAAGCAATTATATAGCTTAATTTACATTCATTCAGATTCTTAATTTTTACATTTATTATGCTACGAAATGGTGAATGATGTATTTCTTATTTACAAATTTATTTACTTGTGATGTGTGTCAGGCTCAGCATTTTTTTAAATTTAAGTATCTTAAATGTGCTGGATACATAAGAAAAGAATAATCAAAAATAATTTTAAATGCAAAACAACTGATTTATGAAACAAAGAAATATCTGTAGGTAGTGAATTGAACTAATGGTTTCTGGTCACTATGTCCTTCACAATTTCAGAATTAGTAGATCTCATCCTATCACACCTAGTTTTTATTCACAGATTGGAAGACGAAAACAAGCTTTCCTGCTTTTTCAACTCTCAATTGGTTTCTTAACTTTGAAGGAACTAGTAGTAATTGAACTGAATTAGTTGAATAAACTGAAATGAAGAAAATATTCTCTCTGTACCTGTAAAAGAAGCTACTGCTGTCAGAAGCTGGTTTAGCACTTCAGCAAACTCTGGTTCCAGGTGCTCAGCCATTGACTTCCATCAGTTCAGCGGTCTGACTTTCTTTAAAACTTGGTGGTAAACATATATTGCTTAATACTATTTTTTGTATTTAATTTAAATAATTTTAATATATGGTAAGTTTAAGCCTTAATATAGGCTGTCAATTGCAAATAGATTTGTTTTTAAAAAATAAACCTGTATTTAATTTAAATTTTATAAAAATCCAATTTAAATAGAAAATAGGATATTTTTTTTAAACAAATCATCAATTTTTATCAACCCTGTATGCTACACAGCAAAAGGGTTGGGTTTTTGCTTAATGAATGTAAACCCTTATGCTTAGGGCATTAAATCGAACACGAAATGAATATGGTTAAGAAATAAACTTTTATGAGTAGGTTATTCCATAACTATTCATTGTAGGGTTTCTTTTACTTTCTGCTGAAGCATCTGACTGTTGCCAGAGCCAAGTTACAGGATTTGCTGGACCACCAGTTGAATCCCATGTAGCAAATCTTGTGTTTCCTATAAATGCCTTAAACCAAGCCTGCCTAACAGAACAAGGAGCAGACAGAGAAAGAAGGTAAGATTTAGAAAGGCAACCAACTTACTTTCTGATCAAATTTAACTGCACTTCATATGTCTGTATGGAAAACAAACGCATAAAAGCATTTCCTCCCTCACAGCTATATAATCAAGACGATCAAACATGGAAATTATGGTGGGTAGGCAGGTGGCCAGTTAGTGATTTATCTTTTGTTCACTGATTGTTAAAAAAACAAACAAAACTAAGTACTGTCACTCTAGTCTTCCCTCTCCCTCCCACCCCCCCTTCACATCTTGTCTCAATTTAGACTGTAAACTTGCTGAAGCGGGGAATCATTTCTGTGAAGAGCCCATCACAATGAGGCCCCAATCCTGACAGGGGTCATTGGGGGCTACTGAAATGCAAATAACTAGTAAGAGGAAGACATGACTGACGAAAAAATTAGCTTTTATAAAGGATTAAATTTCCTTTCCACATCAAAGACAAAGCTTTAAATTGTAGTTTAGTTGAAGCATTTTTGATAAGCTGAATGCTGGAACATTTGGAAGGAGGGAGGGGAACATCATCTGAAAACTTCCAAGAATGTCAGGAGTTCTCAGCTAGCTTCTGCAACAGAAACATGTATCACCATAAAACTAGGATTCCTCAGCTACATAAAGCATTCAGGCAGCCTGTCATCTTAACAGTGCATGAACATATCTACTCTGAAGAGAGATAACACCCAGCAAACCTGACTTGCCACTGAGACTCTCATGCAATTGTTCTGTTTGATTTAATTTAATTTTGGGACCATGCTGCAATTGCAACATTATTGTTTGTTATTTCAAGTTTTGATATTCTAATCAAGGAACATAACTGTACTACTTTAAACAATAAGTTCTGCCTGTAAGGATCTCAAAATGCTTTACAAACACTAATTCAGGTCTCAACACTGCTCCAGCCATAGACATTGTGGTTATGAAAATTATTAGTACTTATATACTGCTTTACATTTTCAAAGCTCTTACAAACACAAGAAATGTGATAGCAGATGCTTCAGGGAAAAATTTAAATATTCTATAATGAAATTGAAAATTTACAGAAACGCCTCCTGGTAAAGGAAGTTTTTCGCCAACCTCAGGAAGTTAGCAGTTGGCTTAATTCCTGAAGCATGAGGGTTTATATATTTTATGAATATTTATCCTAATGCAAATAATATCCATAATTTTGTTAAAGTGTCTAATCCTAAGATGTTGACCTCAGTATCTTGTTCAGTTCATTCCATGGGTTAACTAAGCATCACATTAAAAAGCATTTCCTTTTATAAGGTTTAAATGTGTTGCTTTTTGTTTGCTGTATGTCCTTGTGTTCTTGNGCCTGTAAGGATCTCAAAATGCTTTACAAACACTAATTCAGGTCTCACAACACTGCTCCAGCCATAGACATTGTGGTTATGAAAATTATTAGTACTTATATACTGCTTNAGATCTCAAAATGCTTTACAAACACTAATTCAGGTCTCAACACTGCTCCAGCCATAGACATTGTGGTTATGAAAATTATTAGTACTTATATACTGCTTTACATTTTCAAAGCTCTTACAAACACAAGAAATGTGATAGCAGATGCTTCAGGGAAAAATTTAAATATTCTATAATGAAATTGAAAATTTACAGAAACGCCTCCTGGTAAAGGAAGTTTTTCGCCAACCTCAGGAAGTTAGCAGTTGGCTTAATTCCTGAAGCATGAGGGTTTATATATTTTATGAATATTTATCCTAATGCAAATAATATCCATAATTTTGTTAAAGTGTCTAATCCTAAGATGTTGACCTCAGTATCTTGTTCAGTTCATTCCATGGGTTAACTAAGCATCACATTAAAAAGCATTTCCTTTTATAAGGTTTAAATGTGTTGCTTTTTGTTTGCTGTATGTCCTTGTGTTCTTGTATTATGAGAAAGATTAAGCGGGAACAGCCAAATTACTCTCTCTATGCTATGTCATTTTTATATTTCTCTATTTTGTGCCATGATATTTTCTACTCTCTAAATTAAGTTGTCCTAACCTTTTTAATTGCTCCTCATGTAAAAGTCTTTCCATGCTTCTAGTCAATTTTATAGCACTTCTCTGAACCTTATGAGCTGGGATGACCAGAACCAAACACAGTATTCAATTGGAGAGTAACCATCATATTAAGGTGTCTCCATATTACAATTATGTTTTGAAACCAGTTTGTAATGCTTTCATATAACCCTGTTACAATGACAGAGGCAGAATTGTGTCCACTGAAGTTTTTCTGCCTTAGAGATGTCTGAATCATTTATGAGCCCACTCCTCAGATGCAGCCTACCCTATATTAATCAGCATTTTCTGGGAAAACTCAGGGCACTCTAATGACATGCACACAGAACATTTCAAGTAGATAATACTCCCAGCTCTCTGTGTTAGGACATACCAGAGTCTAAAGGGAAACCTGCAAAACCAAACACTGTTAAGGGGTCCTATCCACACCAGAAAACCCCCCGCAAAAACAACAGGTTTGCAAGACTGGTTACAGGAAGACAACCATGGGTCAGACTAGTCTTCTGGTAGGGATGATGCTGTTAGATGCCACAATTGCAGAGTTTCATTCATGCTGTATGTGGACACAAACAACATTCTGAAACAGTTAGTTGGTTCTCACCTGTAAAGTTGTAGCATGGACAGGACCATAATCATTTCAGGGTGGATAAAAATCAATGATTTTTTTTTTAAATTAAAAAAAAATGATTTTTTTTATTTAAATCGGATATTTTTTTTTGGATAAAATGCTTTTTGAGGAAAAACCTATCTAAAGATAGTTTTAATTAAGATATATTATAGATGAAAGATATTTCATCATGGAATAAGGATTATAAATTCTATAGTATGAGACAATATATTCATGTAATGTTTAAGAAATGTTTTGTAAATGAGTTCCAATAGTTCATGGATTAGGGACCCAATCTTATGGGGTTCCACGGGCTTCTGTATAGATTATTTAGATTAATCTTTCTATCTACCCAATGGGACTCAGTGCTCAGTCTAGAAGAGACCATCAGAGATGCTTAGTTTTACAGTTCTCAAAACTGTGGATGTGTCTCTCCAGAGGTAACATGCTTGTTAACAGCAAAAATGTTTTTAAATAAATAAGTAATATATAGAGGTGAGAAATAACAGACCTCAACTCTACTGTTCCTCTGCAAATTTGTGTACAAAGCGTCAATCCCTTGCCTCTCTCTAAAAGTGCAAAGTTTCAAAACGTTCAATGAATAGAAGATTGTTGGGGGCGGAATAGATCTGGACAAGAGGAAAAAGTCTGGAGACAAATGTGAGAAGCAAGGGACACATAATATTTTAACAAAACCCGGATTTTTTTCTTCAACAGCAAAAATATGCTTAATACTTAATGTTGTTGTTTTAGTTAAATAAAACAATTTAAATGTCTGTCTGGTGATGTTCTCCTCCGAATATAGCATGGCAAGAAAATCCTCCAAATATTAATGATTAACCTGTTGAATTGGAGATAGTTCACCTCCCAATGACTTCATAAATATCTGCTTCAATTACCTTTGGTAAATGAAATAACCAAACAATCGTTCATTTTCTGATATAGCTGTAAAAATCTGAAAAGTTTTCAAAATAAATCACTGTTTAAAAATGTATAGGGTGTACCTTCTACAAATGAAACCTACATCTATCTCTGAGTTGTGAAGAATATGTATGAAGGTTATAACAACCAACAAGAATGCACTTTTATGTAGAAAACCATGATTAAATCAAGTTTTCCTGACTAGTGATTTAAATCAAATCCACCTTGAATCATTTTCACACTATCCAAATATTAGAGACTCTGACAATCTCATACCCACGATCAGAGATTTTGTTCCAATGCAATGTTATAAACAAGAGAAAAATCTTTAGGTAAAGTTATTACTAAAGAGAAAGTTTTCCGCAAGTCATCAACAGTTCTGTTTATAGAGTATGACAAAACTTTTGCAACATCTAAAGACCCTCTAAATTATGTTACAATCAATAGGAAAAGCAAGCCACCATTTACCTCACTGATGTAAGTTTTTTCCACTAAGTCACAATAAGCAAGCCATGAACTAACAGTATGTTTATAATCAACACCAGCCCACTCTCTGTTAAGCTACATGCATAAATGGGTACTGGGGCTCATCATTAAGTACTAGGAAGTGGTAATTAATGGCTTGGAGTTGAGAGATCTGTATTTGCAACAATAAGCAATCTTAACTTGTTTACAACCTTCTGAATGCTGATTTCATGTTATTCCTTTCTTGCAAATAAGCATTTGCAGCAAGAGGTCACTCACAACAGTGCAAAACCCGAACGGCTCTTTGGCACCTAGCATAAGGGGGTCCTGGCCTATGACTAGAGCTCCTAGGTGCTACAGTAATACATTTACCAAAAAAATCACTCTCTTCCAGCACACAGAAAAAACATGGACAACACAGCTCCATAAACCTTGAAATTATGCTCAAGTTTGTCTTTCAATAATATTGACATGGATTCCATGAAACAGCCTATGGCCTAATGATCTGTCTTGTCACATAGAAACACCAGATATTTACTCATGATCCTGGTTGAAAATCAGAAGGTGCAGTACATACTCAGCTGGTGGTGGAGAGAGGGAATGCTTGACCTTACTCAAATGACTGCTCTAGTCAAATACAAAAAAATATTTACTGGCTTTGAAGTTTCTCCATTTCAAAAGCTGGTGGTTACAGCAAAGGTCACTGCTGTATAGGCTGGGCAAGGGGGAAAGAATGCAGCAACCCTCAGCATGAGGCATGTTGAAACAGCGGTAGTATCCAACTGCACTGTTTTCATAGAGATGACTATTTTAGAGAGATTACTTCACGTGCCCCCATGTAGCTAGTATGTCAAGTCACAGATCCTCTGGGAGAAAGTATCATAGAAATGCAAAATTATTTATTTAAAGGCATTTATACAGTTTTTTTTTTATCAACTCAGTATCTAAACTCTACTTAGTTTTAGTAAACACCAATATGAGTAATGGTGAGAAACAGTACAGCAATTTACTGTGTATGAAAAAAAATCCATTCACCCACACAGCTGACATTTCAACAGCTTGAAATCGTATTTGGCTCTTCTGTTAACATTCAGTGAACAATGAGACATGCTGTTTTTTTTATGAAACAACAGATTCAATTTTGAAGTGGCGCACCTCCTCTCAATGTCCCAAGGGGTGATGCAATAAATCAGCATGAATGACCCATCCAGTGAGCCAGGGGCCATTCCAGATACACGTAACACGGTCACATCCTAGGTCTAAAGAGCTTTTTTAAGTAGTGACAGACTTCAGGCCCTTGTAAGTCATTCAAGCAGCACAAGCCAAGTCACAGGTCAGCGCCTTGTGGGCAGGGCTGGTCTTGAGGGTGCCCCGAAGTCTCGGTCAGAAGCTGGGCTTGGACAACAGGGGATGGATCACTCAGTAACTGCCCTGTTCCGAAGCACCTGGCACCATCTGTTGGAAGCCAGGATACTGGGCGAGTTGAACCCCTGGTCTGTCCCAGCTGGGCCGCTCTTGTGTTCTCAAGGCAGTGCCCGGTGCCAAACACACCAAGGCGGCTTTGTAAATAGCGGAGCCTCGTGTTGAATTAAGTCTCATGCCATCAGCCCCCCCCCCAACGGGGGCCTTGGCGCCGTGGTTCTGAAGCCACCAGCCGCTGGACGCGCCCGTGCCACGCAGACACGCTGGGGCCGGTACACGCGGCCAGGCCTCGGGGGCGACCCACGCCAGTGCCGGGCGGGGGCGAGGAACAAAGGCGCCGCGCGTGACCCCCGGGGCAGAGCGCGCCCCCAGGCCGCCCCCTCAGCCAGAGGCGCTGCAGGGAGGCCCGAGGCCCCCCCGAGGGGCGCCGCCCTGCCCTGAGCCCCGGGCCCCCAAGCCGGGGAGGGGGCGCAGCGTGCGCAGCCCGGCCCAGGGCGGTCACCTCCCTCCTCCCGTCCCGGGAGACAGGCCCCGGCACCAGCGGGTGACGGAGGCCGACAAAGCCCCCCCGGTACCTTCTCCTGCCAGGCGCCCCTCCGGCTTCGTTCTCCCTCAGCCCGCCGCCCTGACCGGAAACAGTGGCGCCAGCACCGCCCACCACGCCCGCCCGGCCACCCAATCAGGAATCGCCTCCGCCTCCCTCGCCGCCACGCGCGGGGCGCGGATTGGCCGCCCCTTCCCCTTCCCTTTCCCCTTCCCTCCTGCCGCGCGGCGGCGCCGCAGGGGTGCGGCGACTCCGCCTGGATTGGCTGGAAAGCGCCACGTCCTCAGGCGCGCGCCGGCTCGCGGATCCGCCCACTTCGGGGCTTCCCTCATCCCTCCCCCCGCGCGCCGGCGTCGGGGGGTCTCTTCTCTGCGCAAGCGTCGGCGCTGAGGCTGCCACGAGCGCAGAGGAATGAGGGGGGCGCGAGGGCAGGGAGTGACCGTTAGAAAGGGCGGGAAGAGGAGCCCATGACCGTTGTCTGAGTGGGAGGGGCGATCCTGTCATTGGGAGGCGAGGCAGCCCTGGGCTCCCATGACCTGTTCCATGGGGTCGCCTGCCTACTCCCCTCATGTGTCCTGCCTGAGCTTGTGAATGACTCCTCTTAGCCTTCATTCCTTTGCGTCATTAGGTCGGCCCATAGATAATAGGACACATACGATACATATTTCATGTTTGGGGAAGGGAGTACACAAGAAACATTTGTTGCGGATACATGTATCATTGTGAAGGGAAAAACAAGATATAACCGTTGACCCCTTGCACTAACTACCTTGAAAATACATGGGAAAATAGCAGCATTATAATTGTAAGCCAAATGAGCCATTTAAGCTGATAGGGAATAGCTGACGTGGTTATATACATGTCCTTAGTTCTATTGAGCTGTTTTCAGCATTTTCCTAACAAGTGGAGTTGGAGGAAATGCATATATCAGTGGTGCCGCCCATTTTATGAGGCGAGCAGCACCTCGGGAGTGGTGTCCCAAGGCCGCTCCGGAGCAGGATTGTGGGCATTTGGCATCCTGAGCTGTTGCAAATAGATCGATGGTGGGGAACCCCTGTAGTCTGAATATGGACTTGAGAATTCCGGGATCCATCTCCCACGCGTGGGTTTGTGAGACATCCCTGCTTCGTAGCTCCGTTGTATTCTGACGTCCAGGCGGCTAGGATGCCGATATCTCTGTGTCAGGATCACAGAATCTCAGGGTTGGAAGGGACCTCAGGAGGTTCTAGTCCCACCCCCAGCTCAAAGCAGGACCTAATCCCAACTAAATCATCCCAGCCAGGGCTTTGTCAAGCCTGACCTTAAAAACCTCTAAGGAAGGAGATTCCACCACCTCCCTAGGTAACCCATTTCAGTGCTTCACCACCCTCCTAGTGAATTAGTTTTTCCTAATATCCAACCTAAACCTCCCCCACTGCAACTTGAGACCATTGCTCCTTGTTCTGTCATCTGCCACCACTGAGAACAGTCTAGATCCATCCTCTTTGGAACCCCCTTTCAGGTAGTTGAAAGCAGCTATCAAATCCCCCCTCATTCTTCTCTTCTGCAGACTAAACAAGCCCAGTTCCCTCAGCCTCTCCTCATAACTCATGTGCTCCAGCCCCCTAATCATTTTTGTTGCCCTCCGCTGGACTCTTCAATTTTTCCACATCCTTCTTGTAGTGTGGGGCCAAAAACTGGACACAGTACTCCAGTACTTGGTTCTGCCAATGTCTNGACCTCTGTATCCTATCCCTACCCTCCAGCGCAGGGGTCCCCAACGCGGTGCCCACGGGCGCCATTGGGCCGGGGGGGTGTAAGTGCGCCCGCGTAGGCCTCCGTTTTTTTGGGGGGGTTTTTTGGGTTTTTTTTCCTCCGCCGGCAGCGCCGGGGTGGTTTTTTTTTTTTTTTTTGCTCCGCCGGCAGCGCTTGGCGCCCGCCGGCATGGCAGCACTCAGGTTTTTTTGTTTTTTCTTTTTGCTCCGCCGGCAGCGCTCGGGGTTTTTTTTTTTTTTTGGGCGCGCGCCTGCAGCGCTCGGTTTTTTTTTTTCTTTTTTGGCGCCCGCCGGACAAAAAAGGTTGGGGACCACTGCTCCAGCGTATCTACCACTCCTCCCAGTTTAGTGTCATCACAGGTGGCAACTTTCGTTGGTGCTGGTGGGTGCTCGCGCCCTCTGGCCCCGCCCCCGACTCAGCCCCCTCCCTGCCCCTATTGGACCCCTCCCCAAATCCCCGCCCCGGCCCCGCCTCTTCCCCGAGTGCACCGCGTTCCTCCTCCTCCCCCTTCCCTCCCAGCTGTTTCACACGGCAAGCACTGGGAGGGACGGGGGAGAAGCAGGACGCGGCGGTGTGCTCAGGGGAGGAGGCAGAGGCAGAGGTGAGCTGGGGCAAAGGGCCGAGGTGGGGAGCTTCTGGTGGGTGCAGAGCACCCACCAATTTTTCCCCATGGGTGCTCCAGCCCCAGAGCACCCACGGAGTCGGCGCCTATGAGTGTCATCTGCAAACTTGCTGAGGGTGAAGTCCACGCCATCCTCCAGATCATTAATGTTGCTGGTGATGCACCAATTCCAAAGGCATATTGCCTGCATACATAGGGAGTATGATTGCGCTCCCCCTTGGCAGTTTATATAAAACATGCAGGCTATATTGTCCGCGAGGATCTTGATGGCATTGTTCTTGATTAAAGGGAGAAAGTGCTCGCATGCATTTCAGATTGCCCTTAGCTCCAATAAGTTTATGTGCAGGTTGGACTCCGCTGGGGACCAGTGGCCTTGGATCATATTGTTTTGTAGATGTGTCCCCCAACCTATTAGGGAGCGTCTGTCGTGATTGTCATGGAGTTTTGTTGGAAAGGGACTCCTGAGCAGATATTCTTTGGTTGTGTCCACCATGTTAGCGAGTCTTTTACTCTGCGCGGCATTGTGAGGCATCTGTTGAGAGAGTGCCTATGCGGTATATACACTGTTCGAAGCCAGGCCTGCAAGCATCTCATGTGGAGTCTGGCATGTTTTACAACAAACATTGTTGTTGACATATGCCCCAAGAGATGTAAGCATGTTCTGGCGGATGTTTGTGGGCTGCCCATCACCATTGAAATTAGGTCACTAGAGTGAGAAAGCGTTGTTGAGGTAATATTGCTGTTGCTGTGAGACAATCGAAGTAGGCTCCTATGAATTCCAACTCTTGGACAGGAGCCAGTGTGGACTTTTGTACATTTATTGGCAACCCTAGGTCCGTGAACAGGGTTATCGTGTTCTGCATGGAGTTTATTGCTTCTTGCTGCTTTGGTGCTCTTATAAGGCAGTCGTCTAAGTATAGAAATATCACTCCTTGTCTGCGGAGGTGAGCTGCAACGACAGCGAGAACTTTGGAAAAAACCCTTGTGACAGTGGAATGGCCAAAGGGTAGTACTCTGTATTGGAAATGCTGTTTCCCTCAGGTGAATCTCAGGAATCTTCTGTGTGATGGGTGGATGGTGATATGAAAATAAGCATCCCGAAGGTCGAGGGCCTATCTCCTTTCTCTAATGCCGGAATTATTGTGGTTAGAGTTACCATTCTGAAATGTTGTGTTCTCAGGAATTTGTTGAGTTTTTGTAAATCCAGTGTCCACCCGCCGGTCTTTTTCTGAGTTAGAAAGTAATGTGAATAAAAACCTCTCCCCCTGTGTTGTAATGGTACGGGTTCCATGGCAACTAATTGTACAAGGTGGTTTATTTCCTGTTGTAACAGATGCTCATGAGAGGGGTCCCTGAAGAGGGACGGGAAAGGATGGGTGGGATAGAAATAAAGGGGATGGAGTAGCCCTTTTGGATAATCTCTAAAACCCATTTGTCTGTCTTGATGGTGTTCCAGACTGAGTAGCATGGTGACAGACGGTCTCCGAATGGGCAGGGGACCGTTTCTGGTTCTGGAGTGAGAGAGTGTGGTGGTCTCGTGCCCTTGACCACACCTTCAAAATAATTGTTTAGAGGTGGATTGTTGAGATGTTGAAGGCTGATCTTGGTTCTGCCAACGTCTGTTCTGTTTTTGTTTACGCCGTTGGTCATACTGTATTTGTGGCTGAGAGTATGGTGTAGACCGGAATCTCTGATTGTAAAACCTGCTCTATTTCTTTTTGTTTGCAGATATGTAAATGCTAAGGGTTTTTAACTTTGCCCATGAGTCTTTTAGGGTGTCTAACGAAACATTGGTTTCTGCTCCTTGAAGGGTAAGTCCTCGACTGATGCCTGGACCTCCCTTGGGAACCTGGAGAGGTGGAGCCATGATGCATGGCGCATGACCATGGATGTTCTGATGGATCATACTGCTGTGTCTGCAGAGTCAAGGGAGGCCTGGAGGGCTGTCCTGGTGATGAGAGACCCTTCAGAAATGTTTGCTGTGTACTGTTCTTTTTTGTCATCTGGTAAATTTTCAATAAAAGTTGACATTTTGGAAAAGAAATTGTGCGTATATTTGGCCACCAGGGCAGCATATTTGACTATGTGGAACTGAAGTGTAGCTGAGGAATAAGCTTTCAGCCCGAAAAGGTCTAGCATTTTCCATTCTTTATCATATGGGGTCTGTGGTGGATTGGACCCCCCTTTTTGGGGCGCCACCAGATGTGCTGGGGTCCCACTGAGCCCGCCTGTCTCACCAGCCTGAGTTTCCCTCACTCTGTGCTGCTGTGACTGGCTCTCAATCCCCTTTCCAGCACACGCACAGGTAGGGACACACCCAGCTATAGAATCACACAGAGCCTGCGATCAGCTCTCTGTGGGAGGATTCAGCTAGGGGATTGCCCAGCACTCACATGCTCACGTCCTTTGGGGTATAAACCCAAAAGATATTGTCTTGCGCTGTATAGAGAGATCTGCACAGTGCAAACTCATAAAAATCGCCCCCTCCCTCAATGTGGAGGGAGTTATGCACAGCTTCCCCCCTCCCACCCCCTTCCTCCCAGTTATGAGTTGCACAAACTGGGTTTCAGTATAAATAAGAAATAAGGTTATTAACTACAAAAGGTAAATTTTAAGTAATAATAAGGGATAGCAAACAGAACAAAGCAGATTACCTTAGTAAATATACAAAAACCGCAAACTGAGCTTAACACATTAGATAGGTAGGATATAAATTAGCAAATTCTCATCCTGAGTGATAAACAGTCTGGCAGATTCTTAAGGCACAAGTTGCCTTAGCTTTCCCAGGTTTTCATACACAGGCTAAAGATCCTTCTAGCCTGGGACCATCACTTCCCCTTCCCACAGTTCAGTCTTTGTTCCTCAGGTGTTTCCAGGTGTGTTGTAGGGAGAGTGAGGTCACCCCATAATGTAATTTTCCCTCATTTATATCTTCTCCTCACTTGCTGGAAAGCTCTTTTGCTGTGACTTGAGGTCAAACAGTTCCCACTGTGTAGTGCTATCTCTGAGAGGTTTCTATTGTACACAGTTCCTGGGGTAATCCTTGTGCTTGTGTGCATTTCCTCAATAAGCCATTAACATTGTTTGGCCTTTTTGCGGTCGTACCTGAAAGGCTGCTTGTGGGTGTTTTTAACCTTAGGACATGTTTCAGCAACACATACATAGCCAAACTTCATAACTTCATATAGGACGATAGCACATACAATCCAATGAGATATTACTGTTTAGCAGATCAAGACTTTTAGAATCACACCTCAGAAGGCATACTTTGTATAAGACATATCCTAATTACAGAGAGTCCTGTGGCACCTTTAAGACTAACAGATGTATTGGAGCATAAGCTTTCGTGGGTGAATACCCACTTCGTCAGACGCATGTAATGGCAATTTAAAGGTCCCTGGGCTCCCAGCCACTGCTACCAAAGCCGGAGCCCTGGGCCCTTTAAATTGCTGCTGGAGCCCCGTGGTAGCGGCAGCGATTTAAAGGGCCCAGGGATTAAAAGCCCCCCCCTTCTGCCTGAGGCCCCGCCCCTTCTACCCAAGGGACAGCCCCCCTGTCTGCTCAGGACCTCAGTCCTACGTACCGGTAAGTCCCTTAAGTTACTTTCACCCCTGCCCAAAGTGCCAGATCTCAGATGTCCAGAAAGATCACTCTCCCCCCTAATTTCTCACAGAAATTAGAAGGTCTGCACACAGATGACTCCCCTCCCGCCCATACGTGAATCAACATGGGATGATCTAGGCCAGAGGTTCTCAAACTGGAGGGTGGGCCCTCCTGGGAGGGCATGAAAAGATTTAGGAAAAAATTAAAAACGAACTGCGCACATTTTACTCACAGCAATGAATAATTAGCAAAGCTGATTCCTCCAAACATATCAGGTCCTCAGAGGGTGTCTGTTAAGCTTGCATAACATTACACAAAGTCGTTGCCATCTGTACATTAATCCATTTGTTACAACACAATGTACATATTTAACTGTAAACATGGACCACAATCGTAGCTTTGCTTTTTCTCTTCTTACCTTGTGAGAGCGTCCTATAACCCCCATATTCCTCATTTTTATATCATCCCGATTTTACATATAAAGCAGGCCTTGTAAGGTGTCGGGAAAGGTTATGATCTGCTGAAAGTCATTTCTCTATCCATATATGTGTATCATTAATGCATATGAAGTTATGAGAATTGTGTTGTATGGTTGTCACTAAAACATGCTGTAAGTTGGGGAATCAGCCAGATATTAACTCCCCAGAGGCAACAGCACGCAAAGTAACCAACCCCTGGGCAGGATTTCAAACAACCCATCAACAACCATTGTCCAGCAAGGGAGATACAATTCAATAGCTCACCTGTATGAGGCCACACCAGGGGAATTGCTCAACCTTGCCTGGAGACTCAGCAACGCCCCCAGACATGCCTGGACTTGTGCTCCCCAAGCACATGGACTGAATGGGCACATACTGGGCCCTTCTCCTGCCCCCACCTACTCTGCAAGCAACTAAGACACTGAGAAGAAGACTGAAGACTCCAGCAGGGGAGACTGGCCCAGGTTTAAGGGACAAACCTGTATACTAAGGACTGCAATATCCAGAGGGGTGAGTTACTGCTTAATCTAGATGTTGCCCAGTTTAATAGGGTTGAGAGTTTAGACTGCGTGCTTAGCTTTTCTTTTCTTTTGGTAACTAACTCTGACTTTTGGCCTATCACTTAATATCACTTAAAAACTACCGTTTATGGTACCGCCATGTGATTAACTGTTTATCTTTATCAGTGAGTTTGTATGAAGTGTGTGGCAAATCTGCTCAGGTTTTTGCAAAGGCTGGTGTCCCACAGTCCCAGGCTGCACCCCCTAACTCTCTCCAGCCTGGGCTGTCTCTCACTATGCCCTGCTAGTGACCAGCAGCAAGCCCCTCCAGGCGCTGTGATCACTCAGCACAACAGTATGTGGAGCCCCACACCCCCAGCTAGATTGCATGAATGTTCCCAGAGCCACTCATGAATCACACAGAGAAAGGCACCAGTCAAACCCCCCCAGCTCCCAGCCTTGTACCTCAGGAATATACCGTCTTGCAGATTTATTAATTGGTTCACCACTTCAGCAATGGAAAGTGGCTGTACACCAGCCTTTGGTCAATTTCACGGTTATAGGATTTTAAAAATCATAAATGTCATGATTTCAGCTATTTAAAGCTGAAATTTCATGGTGTTGTAATTGTAGGGGTCCTGACCCAAAAAGGAGTTGTGGGGGAGTTGCAAGGTTATTGTAGGGGGTTGCGGTACTGCTACCCTTACTTCTGGGCTGCTGCTGGCAGCGGTGCTGCCTTCAGAGCTGGGCAACTGCTGCTGGCCGGGAGCCCAGCTCTGAAGGCAGAGCTGTCATCAGCAGCGCAGGAGTAAGGCATGGTATGGTATGGTACCGCCACCCTTACTTCTGCGCTGCTGCCTGCAGAGCGGGGCCCTCAGCAGTCGCAACTCTCTGGCTGCCCAGCTCTGAAGGCAGCAGGGCAGAAGTAAGGGTGGCATGGTATGGTATTGCCACCCGTACTTCTGCGCTGCTGCTGGCGGGGTGCTGCCACCAAATTTCGTGGTGCCCTAGGCAGCTGCATGCTGCGTATGTGGCACTGGCTCCAGCGGCCAGCCCCATCCCCCTGCTCCGCCCCACCCCACCTCTTCCTGCCCCTGCTCGACCCCCACCCCGCCGCCATTCCACCCTTTCCCCCATGCCCCCTCCCCCGAGCAACGCGGCCCGCGGGATTAGCGGGGGTACTGGAGATGGCAGAAGGGGTCGGGCCCACCCCCACACTCACCAGCAGCAGCGGCGGGAAGTGGAGCGACCCGGCTCCAGCCCGCTCCACCAGCTCCCAGCCACGTTGCTCCGCTTCCCGCTGCTGGTGAGTTCGGGGGCAGGCCTGACCCCTTCCTCCAAGCCCCCTCCCCCAAGCGACAGGGCTGGGAGCTGGGGGAGCAGAGCGGGCTGGGGCCGGGTCACTCTGCTTCCCGCTGCCACCGGTGAGTGCGGGGGGGTGGGCCTGACTCCTGCTGCCAGCACCAAGCCCCCCGCCTTTCCCCTGCACTGCCCTCGCCCTCCCTGCCTTGCTGCTGCCCCCCACAGCTCCTGCCCCCGCGGTCCTGCAGCCCTTGAGCACAGCCCCCCTAAAGATATTTAGGTGTCTAGTGGGATTTTCAGAAGTATTTAAGTGCCTAAACCCCATGACTGAATACTGCAGGTGCCTAAACTCACTCAGCACCTGTCATGGAATGCTAATCTGTATTATATTATTAAGCCATTAGGTGGCATAGTGTGTAAAATACCCTACTTAAACTAACCTCGGCCATCCCTGGCAGAGTGTTAAAGGATCTTATGCTGAACACGTCTGGAGTGTATAAGCAAGCTCCAGNCCAACTCCCTCCCAGAGCCTGCCCCCCGCACCCTCTTCTCCTGCCCCAGCCCAGACCCCACACCCCAACTCCCTCCCAGAGCCCATCCCCTGCACCCCAACCCCCTGCCCCAGCCCAGAGCCTGCACCCCAACTCCCTCCCAGATCCTTAGGCAGGTAGGTGTGTGTGTGTGTGTGTGGGGGGGCAGCGCACAGGACTTGGACCCGTTCTGGGCAACACCAAAAATGATACAAACCTGCCATCCCCTGGACACTCTGGTGAACCCACCTTTACTCTTCCGTGGGCTCCAGGCATAACCCTGTCAATGTAGGCACCCCCACCCTTTCCCAGTTCCTAGGGCTCAGGGCGTAACCTTTTGTGGGTTTATGGGTCTTTTCCCAGTGAAAGAGCCTTACACAGCAATAGCCTTAACGTCTAGTTATTAACAGTCACCACATCAGACTGCACACGCTAAGCATACAACACTCACCACTCCCAGTAAGGCAGAGGAACTTTTCCTGCTGGCCAGTCANATGGGGGGAGTGTGTGTCTCTGCACACTGTCTCCACCCTGAGCACCGACTCTGCCCAACTGCAGCAATGGGAGCTGCGGGGGTGGTGCCTGTGGACAGCGGCGCGTGGAGACTCCTCCGGCCCCCCGCCTAGGAGCTGCTGCCAGAGGGGGGTGCAGGTTGCTTTTGGGAGCCGCCTGAGGTAAGCGCTGCACCCCTCACCCTCTCCCACACCCCAACCCCCTGCCCCAGCCCAGACCCCACACCCCAACTCCCTCCCAGAGCCTGCCCCCCACACCCCCTCCTCCTGCCCCAGCCCAGAGTCCACACCCCAACTCCCTCTCAGAGCCTGCCCCCCGCACCTCCTCCTCCTGCCCCAGCCCAGACCCCACACCCCAACTCCCTCACAGAGCCTGCCCCCCACACCCCCTCCTCCTGCCCCAGCCCAGACCCCACACCCCAACTCCCTCCGAGAGCCCATCCCCTGCCCCCCAACCCCCTGCCCCAGCCCAGATCCTGCACCCCAACTCCCTCCCAGATCCTTAGGCAGGTGTGTGTGTGTGGGGGGGAGCGCACAGGACTTGGACCCATTCTGGGCAACACCAAAAATGATACAAACCTGCCATCCCCTGCACACTCTGGGGAACCCACCTTTACTCTTCCGTGGGCTCCAGGCATAACCCTGTCAATGTAGGCACCCCCACCCTTTCCCAGTTCCTAGGGCTCAGGGCGTAACCTTTTGTGGGTTTATGGGGTCTTTTCCCAGTGAAAGAGCCTTACACAGCAATAGCCTTAACGTCTAGTTATTAACAGTCACCACATCAGACTGCACACGCTAAGCATACAACACTCACCACTCCCAGTAAGGCAGAGGAACTTTTCCTGCTGGCCAGTCAGGATCAGGTCATCTGGGGACTCCAGTTTCTGCATGGTGTGATTGGCAGGGTGTTGAGCTCTGGCAGCTCTGATCTTTGGGGCTGTGCCCTGGAGATGGTTCCAAAGAATTTCCCTTTGGACCCCAGTTTATATAGTGAAACTGGAATCCTGCTTAGCTGCACCTTAACCAATCATTTTACTGAATATTACAAAACAATTTTCTAACCATTCACAATATATTGTAAAACAATTCTTTAACCAATCAGATCCCACCACCATAGTTGATTTACACCAAGCAAAATTAGTTATGCAACAGACAGAAACAATCAAAGAACCAGACAGAGACCAGACAGATCAACATTAGAGAACTGGGGACCATAAAGACAAAATAAAGAAGTGGGGATTTCACAGCCACAACTGTTAAGTGGTTTCTTGCCAGACAGGATGCTGTCACACAAAGTTTTCTTTAACCATCTTAAGATCTGTTTCTTTATCTGGTGATAGTGGGTGCTATGAGGACGGGATCTCCTTCTTAACAGCCCAATATCACATTGTTTTACTGGAACGTGAGGATGGGACTTTCTGCTTCTTGGCTCATGGCTGCTGCTCTCCTAATGTGGCTGCAGAAAAAGGCCTCACACCGTACATCAGGAGCTGTGCCGGACTATGTCCAGTAGCCGCTATTGGAGTTGATCTGTAACTCAGAAGCAGGGGCGGCTCTATGTATTTTGCCGCCCCAAGCACGGCAATCAGGCGGTTTTTGGCGGCTTGCCTGCGGGAGGTCCGCCGGTCCCGCGGATTCGGCGTACCCGCTGCCGAAGCCGCGGGACCGGCGGACCTCCTGCAGGCATGCCGCTGAAGGCTGCCTGACTGCCGCCCTCACAGCGACCGGCAGGCCGCCCCAGGCACGCGCTTGGTGCGCTGGTGCCTGGAGCCACCCCTGCTCAGAAGAGTAAGGAATGGATCTTCCTGCTGTAGGATTTTCTTGGCTGTCTGTGCAGCTCTCTCAGCCTCTCCATTTGCTTGTGGGTAATATGATCAAAAGCATATTTTGTTCGGAAGGACTTAAATTCTGCTGCAGTGAACTGTGGTCTGTTGCCGTCACTAGTTGTTCTGGAATACCACAGTGAAAAAAAGGGCACTTCGGTTTCTCAGTAACACTGCAACATGTTATGTGTTTCAAGTACATTATTTCTGTATACCAGGAAAAATAGTCCACTATGACCAGGTAATAATGTCCCCTGAATTCAGATAAATCTGCAGCTAGTTTCTTCCAAGGTCTCTTTTCACCGCCAACAGGGGTGTTTGCACACTGTGTGGTTCAGCATTGTCTCTTAAGTTGATTTGTACTGGATCTCCTTTCCAAAGTCCAATATCATCAAATCCTCCATCAAGTTCTTCCACCTTTCTCATTAGCCCGATCATGGCTGCCACGCGACGGCTGAGGAGGTGGTTGGTCTCTGATCCTTTGATCGCATGTACTCTGAATGCATAGCTTTTGTCTTTGTGAGTTATTTCCCTGGTGAACTGGCCCATGGGGTTCAGAATACCTCCAGGGCTAGTCAGAGCTGTGTTAGGTGACTTCAGCTCGGGGAGCGGTTGAAAGTGATTGTAAGTCCCTTCTGAGACGATTGTGAGGTGAGCTCTAGAGTCAATTTTAAAGTAAATAATCTTGCCAGGAATATTCAAGAGACAAGGTGGGTGAGGTAATGTCTTTTATCGGACCAACTTTTGTCGGTGAGAGAGACAAGTTTCCGAGCTTACACAGAGCAATTCTTCACGTCTGGGAAATGTATTCAGAGTGTCACAGCTAAAGGAACAGTCTGTTCCACTTTGTACTTAGCAGTGACACTCTGAGTACGTTTCCCAGATGTAAAGAAGAGCTCTGTGTAGCTTGAAAGCTTGTCTCTCTCACCAATGTAAGTTGGTCCAATAAAAGCTATTACCTCACCCACCTTCTCTCTCTAATACCCCAGGACGGTCATGGTTACAACAACATTGCCAGGAATATTCAGTTTCACTCTCCAGGCGGGCTCTATATCAGGGGTCCCCAACGCGGTGCCCGCGGGCGCCATTGCGCCCGCTGGGGGGTGTAAGTGCGCCCGCGTAGCCCTCGTTTTTTTTTTTTTCTCCGCCGGCAGCGCTCGGGGTGGTTGTTTTTTTTTGGCGCCCGCCAGACGAAAAAGGTTGGGGACCACTGCTCCATATCATCACACGTGACAGATCCCAGAAACAATGGCTCTTGGTTGTCTGTAATATGAGTCAATTGTCTGACTGCTTTGGTGCGGCAAACAGCTGCAAAATGTCCATATTTCGTGCAATTATTACACCATGTGCCTCTGGCTGGACATGCATCATCTCTTGGGATAGGACCTTTTCCCCACCTTGTGCATGTAGGCTGGAATTTGTCCCTCTTAGCCCGGGCGTTCTCTCTCCTTGCCTCCGGGGTTTTATGATCATGACTTTTAACACTCAAGTGTGTGTTTAGAGCTTCTAAGTTAGCTTCAGGTTTTTCACATTGCTCCTGCCTTTTGTTCTGTTTGGCTAATTCAGACTGTTTTGCTCTCTGTATAGCTGTGACTAGGGTTGATCTCTCTTCATTTGTAGCTGCTGTGAACATGGGCGGCGAGTTCTATGGGCCTGTGGCCACGGGCCCAGCTCTAGCACTGTCTGAGGCTGGGTCTCTCCCTCGGCCCCTCCTTCCGCCCTGGCTGCCCCCACCCTGCGCGTCCCCGAGGCCATTTAAAACAGCCCGGGGACCCCACTCACCACCAGCAGCGCAGCGGAGCTGAGTGGCTTCCTGCCTCCTCCACATGGCTGCTGGCCCCTCGCTGCGGCCAATGGGAAACTGCAGGGGCAGGGCCTGGGGGTAGCAGCACATGGAGACTCCCGGCCCGCCCTGCCTAGGAGCCCCAGGTAAGCGCTGCACCCCCCACTCCCTGCTAGAGCCTGCACCCCCCCTTCGGCCCCCAAACTCCTTCCCATAACCTGCATCCCTTCCCTCTGCACCCCCTCCGACCCCCAAACTCCCTCCCAGAACCTCGCTCCAGACGTGAAGAGAGCAGTCCCACTGGCTAAAAGGGCTACAAGAGCTTATGAACGCTTTTATAACAGACGTCACTCCGAAAACTGCTGGGTCTCAAACCCGGTGACTGTGTTTGTGTCAAACTGGAAGGAGAAAAGGGATGGACAACTGCAGCTGTCGTAAAATAAAAATAATTCCGCGCCCAGATCATGTGACTGAGACTGCCAGTGAAGAGTTAAATAGACACCGTCGGCATCTGCAGTTTGTTACTCAGAAAGAACAATCAACAGGCCAAACACTACGGATTGTAGGTGCAGAACAAGACACCGAAGATTCAAGGATTCCAAACCAACCCCAGCCAATCATTGCCACTAGCAGACGGCCAGATGACCAAGTCGTTACGCATTCAGGTCGTGAAGTTAGAAAACCAGCACGATTCAGAGACACTTACCAGCCTGATCCGAACTGAACTTGAAAGAGAGCGCGACAGTGTAAATATTGTGTGTGGTGGGAATGCAGAATTTACAGGGGCAGATGTAATAGGATGCTAAAGTGTGTTATACTGTTCAGCCACAAGGTGGTGCTCTGTGTCAAATACCTTATGCTAACCTCAGCCAGACCCCACAGTACATTCCAGGATCTGATGATGAACACAGCTGGAGTGGATAAGCAGTGGGTGAAAGCTGGATTCGGGTCGAAGAGGAAAGGCCCGCTCCCTGAAAGGCAGGAATCTGCCTTCTGTAGCAGGAATCCATTACATTAGGCTTGAATAAAGACTGGGAGTGGATGGGTCATTACACAAAGTAAAAACTATTTCCCCATGTTATTTTTCCCCTACTGTTACTCAGACCGTCTTGTCAACTCTTTGAAATGGGCCATCCTGATTATCACTACAAACGTTTTTTTTCTCCTGCTGATAATAGCCCACCTTAACTGATTAGTCTCGTTAGAGTTGGTATGGCAATCCCCATTTTGTCATGTTCTCTGTGTATATCTATCTTCCTACTGTATTTTCCACTGCATGCATCCGATGAAGTGGGTTTTAGCCCACGAAAGCTTATGCCCAAATAAATTTGTTAGTCTCTAAGGTGCCACAAGTACTCCTCTTTCTTTTTGTAGCAGGAATGTTACAAGACATGGAGAAGCATAAGTCATTTAGGAGGGTCTGGAAACTTGGGCTGAAGTCGACTGTATTTATCACAGATATTCCCAAGCCAGGAATGCAGCTGAGGCAGCCATCACAGCATCCTCAGGCTTCCCACTAGCCCTGGCCCACGGTGCAGCTCATGGAAGCGTCTCGGACTGTCGCAGTGCTCCCCGACCTCCGAGAGCTACACTCTTTCCCGACACGGCGCTGTGCCGATCCCCACGAAAGCTTATGCTACAATAAATCTGTTAAGACTCTAAGGTGCCACAAGTACTCCTGTTCCTTTTTGCAGATACAGACGAACACGGGTATTACTCTGAAACCTGAGACACGAGCGTGGATGGGATTTGAGAAATCACTGCTGATGGCTTTCAGAGGGAACCCCAAACCAGAGCTGTAACCGCTCAAGGCCCTGAGAGATCCCTCGGCAGTTTTCATCAGAGCGGAGGGGTTAGCTGTGTTTTTTCCTCCCCTTCCCCATCGGAAAGCCCTGCTCCAGGAATTGCAGGCTACCTTCCAAAAGTCTCAATTGGATACAGGGTTCTTATTTACGGCCTGCTTTAAACTGTTGCTGTGCAGTGTTAAACAGCTTCCACGTTCCACCCCAGAAGTGACTGCATTGCATCAGTCGGTGAAGTGAACCCTCTGGCCAAATAATCACAGTGTGTGAGTTCAGTGGTCCCGCTGTGTTTCAAGATCTGCNCACGGCCTGCTTTAAACTGTTGCTGTGCAGTGTTAAACAGCTTCCACGTTCCCAGGGCTGGCGCAACCCATTAGGCGACCTAGGCGGTGGCCTAGGGCGCTGCTATTTTGGGGGCGCCAGCGCCCTGGCTGCCTGTAGAAATTTGGGGGCGGGACCTTCCACCGCCGCTGTTGGGGGCGGCATTTCGGGGGTGGGACCTTCCGCCGCCTAGGGCGCGGGAAGAGCTGGTGCCGCTACTGCACGTTCCACCCCAGAAGTGACTGCATTGCATCAGTCGGTGAAGTGATCCCTCTGGCCAAATAATCACAGTGTGTGAGTTCAGTGGTCCCGCTGTGTTTCAAGATCTGCTTTATTCTGCATTGGGCTCCAACAGGCAGCCTCTGGTGCATGACAACAAGCGTTTCCAGCACCCCGCCAGACTCTCTGCTTGGGGAGCTCAGCCCTTAAAGGCATGACCTCCCCTCCCCCTGCCCAAACACCACAGAGTGATTTGCAAATATTTTGTTAATACAAATTGCAAGTTTCACAGGTTTTAGCTTGAATGATGAGTCATCTGGAAACTCATACTGGAAAGTTTTTTGTCTCCCATTATTTGTTGTTTTTCACTCGTTCGTCTCATGCTTAAAATGTTGCAGACATCTGTTCAGGGAGCACTAGCAATAGCATGTGATTTAGACCAGCCACAGACCACAAAGAGCAAACAGCGGCCAGGACCCGCTGGCAAATAATCCATTGCTTGCCATTGGTGTGCGTAAGCTCAGTGGCAACTATTTATGAATAGAAGTCGGTACTGGGTCATGGACAATTTGTGAACAGAAAGAAGGGCCAAATGAATCAGAACCTATTTCCAGCAAGTAATGTGTCCAGCTCAGCTTCTGTGTCTAGTTTATAAAGGTCTTTGGTGGGACTCTGCAGGGAGACTCAGCAGGATGCTGCTGTCTTGAATTACCTGACCTCAGCTGAGAGAGACACATGGCAGAATGCGACAAAGAGTCCTGTGGCACCTTATAGACTAACAGACATATTGGAGCATAAGCTTTTGTGGGTGAATACCCACTTCGTCAGACGCCTGTAATGGAAATTTCCAGAAGCAGGTATAAATATGCAGGCAAGAATCAGTCTAGAGATAACGAGGTTAGTTCAATCAGGGAGGATGAGGTCCGCTTTTAGCAGCTGAGGTGTGAACACCAAGGGAGGAGAAACTGCTTTTGTAGTTGGCTAGCCAGTCACAGTCTTTGTTTAATCCTGAGCTGATGGTGTCAAATTTGCAAATGAACTGAAGCTCATTTGCAAAGACTAATTCTTGCCTGCATATTTATACCTGCCTCTGGAAATTTCCACTACATGCGTCTGACGAAGTGGGTATTCACCCACGAAAGCTCATGCTCCAAAACGTCTGTTAGGCTATAAGGTGCCACAGGACTCTTTTTACAGATCCAGACTAACACGGCTCCCCCTCCGATACCTGACACGGCAGAATGTAACGATTGCCACTTGACATAAGGGGAGGTTCAAGATTGCAGAGCCCCTCACTTCTAGCCAGGCCCGGGGAGTAACGCAGCTGCATTAGCAACTCAGGCACTGCCCAGCCCCCGCTCTCTGCAGGAGTCACTACAGAGCTGTGGGCTGCATGTGGCCCACAATGTGTTATGTGGGCCGCATCCAATACTACCTCGATGGCCCTGAGGATGTCACGTAGGCTGCAAGTGGCCCGTGGGCTGCAGGCTGAGAACCACAGAAAACCGTGATTGCGGAAGTGTGGTGCTGACTGAATCCCTTTGCATGGCGCAATACGTTAGTTGTGGCTCTGCCGGGCTCCAGGTCAGTCAGGGGTTGGGGAAGGGCGAGTAGCTGTCTGTGTGGTTATATTTCCCCATAAGCTTTTTTAGGGTCAAGGAGCTATTTCTTGGGCTCCACCGCGAGCCCTGGTAGTGCAGTTCCTGGCTGGTGGAAAGAGCGTGAGGAAACCAGCTCTCCGGCCATTTCACCCCCACAAATAGCTCCCTACGAGTGAAACAAAAAGATCCTGGAATTTGTGTGTTTCCCACACAGGGTATCTGCATTCCTGCACAATCCAAAGCCGCAGCCCCCGTGATGGAGATCGACCCCTACAACAGATACGGGGTTGTGACAAAGTGGGAACTTTCTTAATGTTTTGCATGGAATATGGGGTGTGCCTCAGTTTCCCCCACATGGTGCACAAATATCTAGGTCGGGGGACAAGACTGATGTTGCAGAGACCCTAGCGGGCAGGTGTGAGTGCCATATAGCTACTGGCGCACAGACAATGGCCGACACTCTGTGTCCTGGCAACTGATTGCTGGGCCCATCCTCTGCAGGAGCCAGCCGGAGGCGTTAGAGAACAGAGAGGTGGAGGCCAGGTGACCTGTTGGCCCGGGAAAGAGACAAAGGAAGGAGGAGGGACAATGGGGCGTGACTGAGGGTGAGCTACTGGAGGCTAGTCAGTCTCCGGGTTTGGGAATTGGGGGGAGCCCAGGCCTCTGGTCCCCCCCCAAGATGGACTTTGCTGCAGGTTCCTGCTTTCTGTGCTAACAAGCTCTGTTCTACGCTGTGTTCCCAACTGATCAATAAACCTCCTGTGTCCCACGCTGGCTGGGAGTCACTGCTGGCTGCGGAGTCGGGGTGCGTGGTCCCGTTGGGGGCGGGTGAGGCTGCCCCAGGCGTCCCAGCCAGGTGGACTCACTGTGGGGAGCGTGGAACAGGGGGGCTGAATGCTCCGAGTCAGACCCAGGAGGCGCTGTAGCCAAGGGGGCTTGCCCTGGTGAGAGCGCGCCCTGAGGGGTGTCACACTGCCCCAGGGTCCTGTCGGGGCCCCCCCGAGAGCGGTGCCAGAGTCCCGAGCCTGGGCACCCGTGACAGGAGTGATGAATACAGCTCAGTACAGAAACTACAGGGGGTGGCTCACTGGCCGCAGAGGGCTGGGAAAAGGCTGACAGCTCCTCTCCTCAGAGCGACGCTCTCCCACTCCTGCCAACATAGCAAGGAAGTAACGGAGCTTCTCCCTGAGGAGCAGGGGGCCAGCCCGGCTTCCAGCCAGCGGCTCTGGCCAACAAGCCATCCCTGGTTCACCACCGGCAAGAGCAGGTCTGACGAGATTTGGTGGCTCCCTGAATAAGCCCGACTCCTACAGCTTGGCTCCGACTGTCAGGGGGTGCCATGCAGGAGACAATCCAGTCTCAACGTCACTTCCCAGTGAAAGGCACAGACTTCACAGCGGGGAGAGGAGGAATAAAAGCTTCTTTGAGACACTGTGTCCAGGTTGTAGAATTTTATTTTACAGGGAGGTCGTACTGGGCACTAGCAAGTTACAGACAGGCCCAGCTGTGCTTCGTGTCTAGTGCCTTAGGCAGAACTATCCAGCTACACTTGTTTTTCCTGTTTGGGTGGTCGCCTGCCCTGGTCTGCACATGGCTGTCAGAGCTGTCTGAGGAAGGGTCTCTCCTTCTTCCCTTCCCTAGGAGGCCAATTCCAGAGCAACCATCACTGCCCACCTCACTCTGCCATCTGGGTCCCTGTGCCACGGTCAATCCACAGAGCTTCCCACGCGTTAGGATTTCAAATGGCTCATTACAAAGGTTAGAGCAGGGGTCCCCAGAGTGCAAGCACAGTTCTTTGCCTAATGTAGTCAGTACATGGTCATCCTCAGCTTGACTACACCCAGTGCAGACTGCATGGCCTGCTACGGGTCCAGCATGCAATGGTGGTCTTGCTTGGCACTCAGACGGAGTGTCTGGAGGCCACATCCATATTGTCATGATGAAGAGGGCTGCACTCTGCTGCGTGTTGGCTCAGGCTGCTGGGAAGCTGCCAGCGGGACAGTGCACCTGGAAAGACGTCCAGGAGCATCCAAAGAGTGAATCTTGTTTCACTGCCTGTCAAAGTGATTTTGGTCTCCTGCCTAAACCTTCTGAGCTAATGGGGTCTCTGACTGTATGTTGACTTCTACTAATCTGAAGGCTTGAAGCACCACAGCCAGCTGCAAACAAATGCCTTTCAGGATGTCGATGAGAGGGTAAGTCAGGTTCCGGACACTGCAAAGGACGTTCAACAGGAATAGCAGCAGGGGCTGCAGGAGGCTGTTAAACATGGCGACCAAGAAGGGCTTAAGAATGTGATCGCCTACTGTTGTCAGCAGGCCCACCACCAAGACCTGGAGGGAGAAGATGGATTTTGGTTAGTTGCTTGTTTTTGCTGAATATATTCACCAACCAGCAGGATGTACTGTATCCGGCTGTGTGTAGTGGAACAGCTGAGTTTATGCAGAATCCGTGCAGGGCAGTCCACTAAGAAGGACCCTGTTAACAGACCAACCATTGGGATTGACGGTATCCGGATACAAGCTCAGGCTGGAGGGAAGTTCTCCAGGCTGAGAAGGGGGAGAGCAGCCAGAAGAGGCCAAGAGATTGAGGGGTAGAGAGAACAGTAGAGAAATCTCCATTTCTCCCCACCACAGAAAACAGTAGCCTCTGTGTACTAGAGATCAGAAAAATCCAAAATCAGAACAAAACTGAAACTTCCCCAGGTATTATAGAGCATTGGTAACTGCTCTAGGGGTTAAGATGAAAACCAGCTTCCCATTACAAGTCTGGTTTTCAACCCCTCAATCCAAATTCCCCCTTAAAGGAGCTGATCCTCTTGAAACTTTACCTGACACATTTCATCCCAGGGTAGAATCTGACTGAAGTACTGCAAGGGAATCGGGAGTTTTATTCTTAGTGCTGTAAACATGTTTCCATCCTTGACTCTTGAGAAATTTCCAACCCTTTTCCTAAGCTAGCTTTGGCTCATCCGTCTCCAAAACAGCTGGGCCTCGACCCTCCAGAGCCGCTTTGCTCGCTGAGCAGAGGCACCTTTTGGTATTTGGGGAAGTGATGGATTTATAGAATCACAGAATCTCAGGGTTGGAAGGGACCTCAGGAGGTCATCTAGTCCAACCCCCTGCTCAAAGCAGGACCAATCCCCAACTAAGTCATCTGATAGCAGGGTTTTGTTTGAGAATTTCTTAATGTTTGTGTTTCAAATGTTTGTGAGATTCTTTGTAATCTGCATGTCTCTGTCTAGACAACCTGGCGGATCAAGATACTAGTCTTCCTTTAACTCCTTTTCTGGAAAGCAGGGAGAGCTTCCACGCAGGCCTGTTTGCTTGTCTTAGATGGACAGTTCTTTTATGAATCAATTTCTTTGGTTCCCCAAACCAACCATGCAGGTAAAATTAGCCGAATGTTGGAGGTCCCTGAGCCCTCCAATTCCTAGAACTCAGGAATAGTCCCTGAGGCTATGCAGCAAAGGCCACTGGCCTCAAAAGCCAGGGGCTCTACAGGGGTTATCCTCTTTTCTATATAGAAAAGTAAGTTGTGCTCCCTGAAGGCCAACGTATCTCTGGACCCCATTTACCCTGCCCCCTCCGCTAGGAGGAGTTGACTTAACTATTTAGGCTAGGGCTTGGTTACAAAGGAACCAGCACTTATAGAAGGAGAAAGTGGGATACATACACCCCTCATGGAAGATCTACTGCAAGAGGGTCTGCTCAAGGAAAACCTCTCCCCACTGAGATGGTAGAGCAGGGGTCGGCAACCTTTCAGAAGTGGTGTGCCGAGTCTTCATTTATTCACTCTAATTTAAGGTTTCGCGTGCCAGCACTACATTTTAACGTTTTTAGAAGGTCTCTTTCTGTAAGTCTATAATACATAACGAAACTATTGTATGTAAAGTAAATAAGGTTTCAAAATGTTTAAGAAGCTTCATTTAAAATTAAATTAAAATGCAGAGCCCCCAGGACTGGTGGCCAGGACCCAGGCAGTGTGAGTGCCACTGAAAATCAGCTTGTGTGCCGCCTTCGGCACCCGTGCCATAGGTTGCCTACCCCTGTGGTAGAGGCTCCACCAGCCACACTGCTTCACTCACACAGAATCCAGCCCTCTCCCGCATACCCAAACAGCACAGAAGAGCGTGTTTTGATTAGAGTTTGGCAAACACTTAAAAGAAGCCATGTTGATAAAGCAGAATCAGGACTTTCATTTTTGAGGAGTTTTCCATTTCTCCTCCTCATCCATCCACAAACCTAACATCACCCCCTGTAGCATCAGTTCTAGTCTCCTAGGAACGTTCTGGAGAACATCCTGTTTCCTTCAGAGGACTGATGTTGTGCCCACTTCTACCAATACAGTTCCACATTATGTCTGGGCGGACTATGGTTTTAAATTGAGTTGGGATAGGCCAAAGGCATGTGACCAAAAAGGATGAGGTCACAAGAAAGAAGAGCTAGTGTGTTAAACTTATAGTGACCGTTTGAAATACTGGTGTTCTCTTATTTAAGGCTTGGGCTAAAGTAACAGAAATAAAACACAGTTATTGGGTACTGTGACGAAGTGAGAATGTTTTGTTGTGTTCTTTGAATACTGAGGGGGAAGGTTGCAGGGGAGCTTGGCTGGGACTGCCTGCATTGGGGAAGGAAGGATACCTGAGCATGTAACATGAGAACCCAGGAGGGGAGTTGGAGACCAGGTAACACCTTTGACTGGGAATCTGGACAAAGGAAAAGGCTGGGGGAGGAGCCGGGGGGAAGGGAGAAAGGAGACGCCTGGAAGAAGTTTTTCAGTTTTGGAAGCTGGCTGGAAATGAAGAGGGGAGCCCTGACGGGGCTTGGGCTTCCCAGCGGGGCCGTGGCCTCCCTGGGGCCCCAAGATGGACCTAACTAAAGGGGGTCCTGTTGTCTGTACTGGCAAGACCTGTTTTGGACTGTGTTCCTGTCGTCTCAATAAACCTTCTGTTTAACTGGCTGGCTGAGAGTCATGGTGAATCACAGGAAGCCGGGGGTGCCGGGCCCTGATTCCCCCACGCTCCGTGACAGGTACCAGGTGCAGTAAATAATTGGATATATAAGAAATTCTTTCATCTGGCTTTAGCTAAGATCAGATAGTTGGCAATGACATCACTTGTTTGTTAAAGTGTATAGAAAAGTAAACTCTTAAAGGGTTCATTGCAAATACCTGCCTGACCATGCTGGAGCCGACCCATACGGGTCTACGCACCCCTGGGTTTAGCCCATTTGTAAGTATCTTGCTCAAATGCTTGTAAATGTTTTGTTACTGTTTGGATGTAGTAAATTGCTCATTAGTTTAGGTATGTTTAGTGCAATTTCGGTCTCTAGATTTAACTAAGGAATGTAAGGTTAAATCAGTGTCATGGTAATACCCTGCATCAATGATGAAGGAACACTACCATGACAATCTGATCCTCCTAGGCTGCTACCAGAGGTGCCTTTCTAGGAGCAGGGAGGCCAGTGGAGCTCTGGGAAGGGCACTACTTACCTGGAACATTGACTTGCCGAGAAAGCGGACCAGCTCAATAAGGAAAATGAGGACCACGTTCACCAAGATCCTCAGCAGGCCAAAGAATTCCCTCAGGTTTTGCTGAATCACCTTCTCAGAGCTGCCAAACGGAGAGGAAACAGAGGTTCTTACACTGGCAGGAAAGACCAAGTGGCTCTTTGGGAATGAATTGTGCTAGCTCTGCCCTGGGTGTTACGTCAACACAGAACTATTGTAAGAGTAAAATGACCCCCAAGCCCCACCTAGCCACACTAGGGACCAACGTGGAGCTTGAAGAATCCCTTCCACCCGCCTTTGATTAAGCAGCAGCAATACCTGCCCAAAACAAGTCAACGTCAGAAGCTGGAACAGAACCCGGAGTCCTGATTCCCAGTCCCCTCCTCTAGCCACTAATGAACCAGTGACCCAGAGTTGCTACCATCTGCTGGGAGCTCAATGGCCCACCAATGTGATACAGTGGCTAAGTCAGAGTCCCCAGTACAAAAGACACCCAGGAAATGCACTGGCCTCATGTTAGGTTGCCTCAGAGAGAAGCTAGTTACAGATGTGCTGTATAGGGCTAGATATCATTAGGGTTATTGCACCCAGAATCCTAGCAGTGATCTTTCACAGAATCATAGAAATGTCAGGCTGGAAGGGACCTTGAGAAGTCAAGTCCAGCCCCCTGCACTGAGGCAGGACCAAGTACACCTAGACCTTCCCCGACAGGTGTTTGTCCAACCTGTTCTTAAAAACCTCCAATGACGGGGGTTCCACAAACACTCTAGGAACCCTATTCCAGAGCTTAACTGCCCTTAGCATTAGAAAGATTTCCTAATAGTGAACCTCAATCTCCCTTGCTGCAGATTAAGCCCAGTAGTGCTTGTCCTACCTTCAGTGGACTTGGAGAACAACTGATCAGATCCCCCCTCTGTCGTCTTGTCTCATGCCCAGTTTTTTAACCTTTCCTCAGAGGTCAGGCTTTCTAAACCTTTGATCATTTTTGTTGCTCTCCTCTGAACTCTCTCCAACTTGTCCACATCCTTCCTAAAGGGCGGCACCCAGCACTGGGACCCGGAACTCCATTGAGGCCTCGCCAGTGCCGAGCAGAGCAGGACAATGACTTCCCGTCTCTTCCAGACATTTCCCTAGCTTTCCAGGGCAGAGTTGAGGTCAGCGGGAAGGGGCAGGGGAAAACGACACCCTTGCACTGCTACTGCCTTCACCGTACCAAAGAAGTGCAATTTTCAGGGCCACTAGTCAACGGTCCATTCATTTTAGGAGGGAAAATAAATAATTCGAGAGAGCTGCAGGCGGGGACTTCCCACAGGACAGCGAGTGCTGGTTACCTTTCTGCCAGCTTCATCATGTAGGCTCGCTCATGATCTTTCTTAGGCTGGTAATAATGTCTGTTCCCATAGTCAAAGCAGTACGTGCAGCTGAAAGAGCCAAAAGCGACACAATGAACACCCCCAGCGTGCAGCTGGCTACCTTTCACAGTACCAGCAGGATGACTTCTGACACTGTGAGAGCTGCCAGAACGGGCATCCCAGAGGCTCCAGAGCCACCATTAGCAACACACAACTTTGCACACTAACTCTGGATGGACTGGGGGGAAGCTATACGCGGCGGGCACCACAAAGATGTCCACAGACAATGCTATTCATGGAGGGGAGTGTGCCCTCTAATGGCAAAACAGAGAAGTGCTCTAGCAAGGCCCTGTGCACAGAATTTTTTGTCCAAAAGGTTTTTCTAAATAGCTTTAACAAACATCTACTTTAATGGTGATTATCTGAAAAGTGAGCGGGGGGGGAGGGGGGAAGTTCCACGGTACTGTCCCTCAGTGACTCAACAGTGTATTCAGTTTGCGAGTAAAGATGTTTCCCACCCCCGCATCCTCCCCGCAACTACCAGCTGTGCAAAGTTCCCTGATATCAGAGTCAAGCTGGGCTCTTTCCATCCCATGTGCCCCCCCCTCCACCAATGGTTCTACGGGCCGAATTATGTTCTCATTGACATCTGGGCCACTCCATTAGCTGCTTGCACAGGTGTAACTGTCTGGAACTTAGCAAACAATTCTGTTGCTGACACCTGAGAAGGAAAAGACTCCAGCTTGCTCTTCCCTAGCACATTGGTAAAAACTGTTAGATGTAATGCATTGTTTTAATTAGCCATTATAAGAGGTTTTTAAAATACTGTTAAGTGAATCACTGACTGTAAACTGAAATTCAAAATGGAGTATATGAACTCTGACCTTGGACTCCATCTTTGAGAGTGGACTCGTTTACCACAAAGACTTTAGCTCAAACCAGTCAGAACCGGTTTTTCCCGCCAAAATCAGCCCTCAGTGTTCCATCACCTCAGAACTCTTCCCGCTTCTGAGGCTTTATAAGGACTTGTCAAGCGCCTGCGCTGTCCATTCCAGCGACAGCTCGTGCACGGTCGGGTCTTCGCAGAGCTCCAGAGCTGAGATCGAAGAACAACATCTATCCCGTAGTGTGTTTGAGGAAGAGGAGTCCTATCATCATCATTCTTGTAACCTGCATTTCCTGGTGTCCATCAGCCCAGAGGGTCTCCTCGCCAGCGACGAGAACCATCAGTCGTCTGGACTCCCCAGCGTTCCTCCTCAAGGGCTCTAAATCAGCCCAAGAGTTGCAGGTCCTGGGCATCACGCCTGTATGTGACATCTGCTGCATCGGAACGATAGGAGAGAGGTTTCTGTGTTGGGGTATTGCTTATTATTTGATAGAATCCCACAGGAGGGTTTATGGGCCTGAGCTTCAAGCTCTCAGAGCCAGTCACTGATTCACTGTTTTAATTACTGTACTGTGTTCATTTCTCCCCCATTCTTCTGTACCTTTTCCCTTAATACACTTACCTTGTTTACACCTGACTATTTTGTCTTCTTTTTATTTCTGCACTACACAGGAGGGAGGGTAATATCCACTGGTGACAGACACAGGAGAGAGTCGAGTCTGCAGCTCTGAGAAAAGGGGCTTTCCTTTCCTATTTCTCCCCTACCATTTCTAGAGTTTTCTTTTGAAGCGTTACCTTTCTCCCCTTGAGGTAACAAAATAAAAAGCACCACAAAAATGTGCAAACAGAACTCTGAATATACAAAAGGAGCAGCCCTGTTGTGTAGTATGTTACCACTTTTACAGTCGCTTTTCAGAGGAGAACGACACTTTTAATCGCCTTTGTCTGCACTGGTGAAGGTACAGTTTGGCAATTCAGGCCTTGATTAAAAAATACAAACTGAAGAAATGATTGCCAATTGGATGGGACATGGAAGGCCCTGGAGCTCAAAGCTTTGCCCACCCCTTTTCAGACATTGCTGTGGTCACCTCTCTGGGGTGGATCATGGTAGCTGGTTAACAGAACACAGCAAGAATTTAGAGCAGGAAATGGAAAAAACAACAACTTTCCAGTTGAAAGTGCCGGTGAAGTTTGAGGGCTGGTCTGAATTTACAAGACAGCATGCTGGCACACTCTCTGCCCCCAAAACACAGTCTCTCCCGCCACATACACACAACACACTCCCTGTCACACTCCACCCCCCCATTTGAAAAGCACGCTGCAGCCACGTGAACACTGGGATAGCTACCACAATGCCCTGCTCTCTGGGGCGTTGCAAGTGCTGCTAATGTGGCCACGCCACTGCACTTGCAGTGACAGTGTGAACACACGGCAGCGCTTTCCCTGCTGCGGTCTCCGAGGGCTGGTTTAACTCCCGGCGCTCTACAGCTGCAAGTGTAGCCATAGCCTTAGGTAGAAAAAATTTGATAACCCACGTTGGGGTTTGGCCGGAACAGCAGGATTAATACCCGTTACTGCAAGAAGTGCTGTACAGCTTTAGAACCCAGATGTGACAGGAACCGCCTGGGAATCTGTCTGTGTGCACTTATGAATTCCAGTTGGATTTTACATTTATATCCTTATGGGGGTTGTTTGCTGCATTATACCTCTTGTGTTAAAAGGAGGGGGACTGGGCCTCTGCCCTGAATGGGACAAACTTCACAGACCGTCAACAGTTGAATAACCTTGCCCTAGCAGGACAATGGAGACTCCTTGGAAGGACTATTGACTTGCTAATGACTTATCAGATCCACCCCCTCTGAAACAAAGGGGTGTATGGAGGTGAACCTATCACAGCTGGGGTCCAAGGTCTCACACTGAGGCTCATGACCAAACTCCTGCTTATAAGCCAGAGTGCTTCTGTGAGTGCTTGAGCAGAGAGAGCCCAGAAGCAGAAGACTAGGCAGCAGGAGAGGGGGTGCAGAAGAATCTGGGATTCCCTGGATGACACTGACTAAAACCCAAAGGACCCTCTGGAAGGGTGAGGAAACTGAGGCAGGCCCTTGCATGCAGGTGTTTGTTGTTTCTTATAGATCTGTGTAGCTCTTGTGCTCTCTCTAATAAAATGAAAGTGTGTGTGTAGCAACTCCTTTGCAGAGTCTGTGTTTTGCTTGCTCAGGGCGCGCCTACACTAAAAAATTAAGTCGACTTAAGTTCGGTCGACCTACAGGTACCGCAGTAATTAAATCAGCGCACACTGTGCTCCTTCTGTTGGCGATGTGCGTCCTCACCAGGAGCGCTTGCACCAACTTCAGTGGCACATCGTGGGGCACTGACAGGCAATGTAAGCAACACAATGGCCACATGGCCACTGCATCGACCTAGCTACATTGACCTAAGTGCTACGTCTCTCGCGGAGGCGGAGTTATTAGGTCGGTCTCGCGGGCAACTTACATCAGTGGGAGCAACGTTATAGTGTAGACGCTTACTGAGTTCGGTTGATGTAAGCTGCCTTACATCAACCGAACTCTGTATTGTAGACCAGGCCTCAGACTGTCACATAGTTCCTCGAATGGGAAACCACAAACCAGAGGGTCCAAAGCTTTTGTGGAACTCTGGGAGCAAGTAGCTGCTACTGGGGAGTTTGGGGAGAGCAGCGCTAGTTTCGGGGCCAAGGGGTCCCCACTGTCAGACATGGGGGCTGCACCTGTAGTGCCTGACTAGAGGTTCAAGCCAGAGAGACAATACCTAAACTTCATCCAGCCCTTGCAAGCCAAAAGCCTGTGGGACCCAAGGTTTGGGTGCAGGACAGCAGCCTGCTGAGTGTCCAGGAATGGGATCTCATCTAGGGGTGTGACACCACATATGGTCAGGACATAAGTTATGCATCATCTGAAAGATGGTGCCTCCAGCAACACTGCACTCCTCTCTCCCTGAGAGGGAATGGGGCTTGGTTTCACTACCCTCTCTGACTCATTGACCCAGTCTACCTTAATTAGTTTGGGGAATATAAGAAAATCGCATACCAAGGGATGTTGCTGCAGTCACCAAAATTCATCCCAGCCTAGAACTTCCTACTAGATGCCCAACTCCTAGTATTTAGGAATCAAAAATGCCCTGAGAAGAGGGGAATGGGAGAACGAGTCCACAGGAAAGGGAAACAATGGGATAGAGGCCTTTTCTAGGAGCAAGAAGAGAAACAAGCATTTCACTTACTGGTCATCTTTATAACTAACATCTGTTACAACAGTCCTCACTTTAACTCCTTCCTCCACGGGACAATCAAGCGTTCTATACACTGGCTCCGTAGTGAACCCATAGTTAATCCAACCAAGCTGTCAAAGAGAAGATACAAGAGTATACATAAAACATATCAAACTGTTGCACTCTATCCAAAACCCAGGGACTGTTTCTAACACAATTTCTGGAAGAGAAAATTTCTTTGCATTCCTGCACTTTTGGATGGCTTTTTTTTCTTCTGACAAGCTCATTAGTTTGTTCTTGTTGAAGAACACACTCATGCTGTACATGGTTCTTTGTAGAATTAGACAAAATAGACCTGAAGTCTCCCCTATAAAGGTCAGTGTAGATGCAAGAGCATGACTTCAGGAGATGGTGGAAAAAGAGTAATACAGATTTTATCAAGCACAAAATCCTCCCCAGTAACTATCATTCTGGGGAAGCAACCCCTCCTTGAATGTACTGATGGCAAATGAGCACCAGAACAAACTACCAAGGGAAATGGTGGATTCTCCATCTCCAGAGGTCTTCACACCAAGACTGGATGCCTTTGTGGAAGATAAGCTTTAGCCATACAAGTCACTGGGCTCAATACAAGGGAAACTGAATGGCCAGGTCAGAGTAGATGACCAGATGGTCATCTTCTGGCCTTAAACTCAAACCCTTGGCCACTCTTGGCAACATTAGAAGCTCTCCTTGCTCAGGGGTCTATTATTACCGCTCCTAACCATGAATACCACACTTTGTCTAGTATCAGTCATTCATTCAGTTCTTGATTGCTCTGCTGTGATGGTCAATGATGGGGGTTTACATGGGGGCACCCACCTGCCCACTAGGAACAGGACTGAGATCCACTAGCTCACTTCAGACCCAAGTGACAGCCGGGATGATGGCAACTTCCACGCTGGGTTGGCTGGGAACCAGTCACAACAAGCAAAAGGCTTTGTACCTCAGTCCTCTACAGCGAAGGGTTGTAAAAACCAACCCTCAGCAGCAACACCACCACAGGCCTCAAGGAAGGGCTGGTACCTCACAACCTCTAACTCTGTCAGAGAAAAGAGACAACTAAGGGGGGATAGGAGAGAGGTCTGTCAGATCACGAATGGTGTGGAGAAAGTGAACCAGGAAGTGTTATTTACTCCTTCACGTAACACACGAACCAGGGGTCACCCAATGAAAGTAAGAGGCAGCAGGTTTAAAACAAACCTAAGGAAGTATTTCTTCACACAACACACAGTCAACCTGTGGAACTCATTGCCAAGGGATGTTGTGAAGGGCAAAAGTATAATTCGGTTAAAAAAGAATTAAGTAAGTTCCCGGAGAAGAGGTCCAATAGCTATTAGTCAAGATGGTCAGGGATGCAACCCCATGCTCTGGGAGTCCCTTACTCATAGACTTTAAGGTCAGAAGGGACCATTATGATCATCTAGTCTGACCTCCCGCATGATGCAGGCCACAAAAGCTGACCCACCCACTCCTGGATTAATTCTCTCCCTTGAATTAGCTGTTGAAGTCCCCAAATCATGATTTAAAGACTTCAAGTTGCAGAGAATCCTCCAGCAAGCGACCCCTGCCCCATGCTGCGGAGGAATCTCTGACCACCAGATGCTGGGACTGGACTGGATAAATACCCTGTTCTGTTCATTCCTTCTGAAGCATCTGACCCTGGCCACTGTCAGAAGACAAGTTACGGGGCTCGATGGACCATTGGTATGACTCAGTGTGGCCATTCTTATGTCATTTAAGAACTGAGGCCCTATATAGGATGGCATGATGCCAGCTTCACCTTTAGCATAAGAAGATCCAGAACTCTGGCTTCGTATAGTTGTACCCTCTTATACCAGTAGAGAATGTGGTCCCCAAGTGAGAGTGAAAGAAAAAACGCATGTGCATCAATGCTAGATTTTACCGTCCACGAACAGGCATGGGTAATGTATCTACCTACTGTAGGGTTAGCCATAGTGCCCATCACTATAGCAACCGAGCCCTGAATAGCTCTACCGGAGTTGACTTGTACACAAATGAGCTCCAAACCAGGATTGAGGTGCATTGGCAGAGCTGTGCTGGGACAGCTGGCACCACATAGCACCTGCTCACATGATGCCAACCTAAGCCACTCAGTTCCTCATTTCCAAGAGCACAGCTTTTTTCTCCTCTGTTCTCTTTTAAACCAACTGACCAAAATGCTGGATGAACTTTATTATAAAGACAGGCCCAAGCAGCGAAGCTCCCTTGAAGCATGTGTGTGCGCGTGAGAGGTCGGGGTGGGGCACAGAAGTTTGGGTCCAATGTATTGCTTCATCTCTGGTTTGCAAGGGACTTGGTAAAGTACAAACACAGCCAAGTTATGATTTGGCCCTGCAGAATGGCGTGGAGGCCTGCACATGGGGCCCACAGACTGCATTGGGGCAGAACTTTGCATATGCTCAGACGTAACTTTTGGGAGTAGAGGGCAAAAGCCTTTGAACATAGATCAGTCAGTGATCTTGCAGCTCGCTAATCACCATCACAGGTTGGCCAGGACCTCTAGACAGAGTCGTCTCAGCTGAGCGAGTGCCACAGAGACACAAAGTATTGGAGTTTTCAGAAGTCAAGTGACTTGGCGAGAACTGTGCTGTTATCCTGAGACACACCCAGCTTTTGGATAAAAGGAGTTTTTAGGCACAGCAGAGAACCAGACAGGGTTTCCAGTCCAACCTCAGACACAAGTAGAAGGTAATCAAGTGGTTAAACCTCTTCCTAAGGAGAATTTTATTAACTAAGCAGACATTTCTGGAAGACAGAGCTCTTCAAAATCCCCCTCAGAAATGAAAGCCACCTCTAATCTCCATTCTGTTAGCACAACAGAGATCCTGGGTTGAGAGGAACATCCCAGTCTGGGCTGATCAAGTGCCAAAAGAGTCTGCAGAACAAATGACACAAGGATGAGCAGCCCCTCTCTAGAGGCTCCCACATTTTTTTACAGGGAGGCACTTTCATATCAGGGTTAGAGCTGAGCCTGAGTGGGGACAGGACAATTCAAGGGCTGGTTGAAGGCATCTGTCACGGAGTGTGGGGGAGTCCGGGCTCTGCACCCCCCACTTCCTGCGATTCACCATGACTCTCAGCCAGCCAGTAAAACAGGAGGTTTATTAGACGTCAGGAACACAGTCCAAAACAGAGCTTGTAGGTGCAGAAAACAGGATCCCCTCAATCAGGTCCATCTTGGGGGGGCAGGGAGCTTAGACCCCAGCCCTGGGGTGTTCCCCCCATTTCCCCAGCCAGCTCCAAACTGAAACTCTCCAGCCCCTCCTCTGACTTTGTCTCTTTCCCGGGCCAGGTCACCTGATCTCTTTGTTCTCCAACACCTTCAGTTGGCACCTTTGCAGAGGAGGGGCCGAGGCCATCAGTTGCCAGGAGACAGGGTGTCAGCCATTCTCTGTGCAGACATCATCACACTGGCCCTCTTGGGCTCTGCAACAATCACACACCCTGATCCCCCGACCTAGATACTTAAGAAATGCACAGGGGAAACTGAGGCACCCACACAGTATTCAGAGAAAAAATTAAGAACATACCCACTTCATCACAGCATCCATGGGTAGTCACACTCAGAAAAGTATCTTCGATTGAAAGCTCTTGGCATAGCACCTACGTGAACCTGATCTGAGCTTTCGGGCATTACCGTAAAACAGATAATAAATAAGAACACTATGAAATAATAATCAGCACTTCACTCTTCACTATCACCGGGAAAAAATGCCAGACTGCGAAAGATGTAAAGAGCTCCATCAATTTACATTATCAAAACGAAGCTCAAGAAGGAGATGGATCCCAGCCCACCTCCTAGCTGCTTGCTCAGTTACCAGTGAGGATACAAAGAGCAGAAGATTTTCAGTGTTTAGGTAGGTGTTTGCAGCACTAGTTATTGGGGGGAAAATAAAAAATCATCTATTGACTTGTAAACTAAGCACTCTGGCTCCTCAATCACAGCCTGAGGCCGGCGTGGCTCTCTCACCTCTCCAGAGCCTTCTGCAGCTGGGGTCTCTCCTACTGAGCATTTGCTGTCATGGCCACTTTGGGCATCATGTGCCAATTCGATCACAGCGGAGTTTACACCAAATACACCCTACTCTGCTGTCTATCACACTTGTCACTCCAGCAGCCGACTGCTTCCATTACAGGGACTGAAACACAGGAGCAGAACAGATGTAGCTGATCAAAGACTAAATAAAAAACAAGAGGTTCCTAGAGAATGCCCCCAGACAGCTTGCAGAGGCCATGAAGCAGCTGCACAGGATGCAGAGTTGAGAGTCTCCAGAGGCTTTTTGGATGAGTTAAGTGTTCACCAACTGGGCTACAACGCCGCTTGAAGCCTCCGAGATGTTTAGCTGCTGTAACAGGAGACCAGAGACCAGTGTGAGCACCATTGAGCTCTACAAAACACAGCTCTCCAGTCTAGCTGGCTCTGAGGATCCGCGCCCCACAGAGGGATACTGATACCTTAAAAACATACCATTTCAGAATCAATGACATGAGCACAGGCCAAGTCTATAGATCACTACGGTTAATTTGGGCACTACGTTATGGATGCATGTATGTAGCTAGGCAGTCCTGACTCTGCATGCTGTAGTGGCTAGGGGAGGTTGCCTCAGACACATATAGATCGAAATAGGACTCTCAGAGTCCTGTGCTGTACTGAATTGGGAACTGCCACATGAAGCTACAGAAGGCTTTGGGCGGCCTCCACACAAGTGGGTACAGATGGTCCATTACCTCTTTCAGTTCCTCTTCACGCTCCACTTCAGAGCCCTCAGCCCACTTCCTTCCTGCTCCTGCCAGTGGAGGGGGAGAGTTCCTCTTCTCAAGCCCAAAGCGGTTCTTGTTCCCTCTGCCATCTGGGAAGCAGGGCGGCTGGGTCTGGTTTGGAGAGGATTCTAGACAAATATTCCAGCAAAGGAAACAAAGAGGAGCGTTAGAGTCAGATGCTGCCGCCAATGAAGTCTGGGCTCGTGGGGGGAGGGGCTTGCAGGTTTTTTGGGTTTTTTCCTCTTTTTCTTTGGAAAAAGAAATGCAGACAAGTCAGTAGCTCCCCCCTAAGCAACAGCTGGCTGAGTCAGGAATCAGATTTCACAGCAGCTGGGGGCTCAGCCGGCCTCCCATTCCACCAGCACCGTGATGATCATCACACAGTTCCTTTAGCATCACCACAGTCTATCAGATGCTGCCCGTGGACACAGACTGCCTGAAACCACATCCCAACTGGCTGGCTGCATCATGCTGAAGTCACACTATCCACCTGTTGCATACAGCTCACGATGTCGCTAGCTAAATCACACACCTCCGGCAACACAGGCCTCTCTCACCAGAGACAAAGCAGCTCTTCCTTAGCTGGTGATAGCAGCTTTCTTCCTACCCCAGCCCCTTTGCTCTTCCTGCCTTTTTCTTGCATGTGAACTCCCCACCCCAGTACCCAAAGCAATAGCTAACTATTCATTCAAATCCCTCCTTAGCACTCACTTCTTCGAACAAGACTCACTTTGTGCAGTGTTCCTTGCCACAGAAAAGAGGCTGTGATCAATACAAAGGGGACTCTTCATTGAGGCGGCTGGACACAGACAGACCCTGTGGTTTTCCCTGACTCTATCGCTTCCAGAGTGACTGACACAGTTTGTGCTGCCAAGTGTCACCACACAACTCCCGAAATCCTGGCCTGGACCATTCAATCATAAAAAGACCTGCTGACTATGCTAGTGGTATCAAAAAATCCGCCAGTTGCCTAAAGCCTCTCACAGCTGACTTGTTTGGTTTGCAAGCAGCTTGGGGCAGAGAACACATCTTCCTGCATGGAGCATGCTGCAGGCACGTAATACATCTTTGGAGAATGTCACTGTGTCCTCCAACTCAGAGCAACAACATACCATTTGAATTCAGGTACTGCCTCCAACGTGCTAGGCACGCTCCAAACACACACTCCCTGCCCTGAAGAATCTATGAGCTAATAATACTTGGCACCTATAAAGCTGGGCCAGTATCATCAGCCCCATTTCACAGATCGGGCAAACGAGGCAGAGAGGTGAAGTGACCTGCCCTAGCTCTCACAGGGAGTTGGCAGCTGAGTCATGAATAGAACCAAGGAGTCCTGGCTGCCAGCCCCACTCACATACAAATTGCAAACGGATACAGTCAGCAGCAACATACAGCCTTCCCCCGCTCAGTGACCGTGCCTGGCCTGTGCCAAGTTACCTTCAGTTTGTGTGCTCTTGGCAAGGGGCTGCATCCGCCTGGGACTTCTGATCTCAGACGGAGCCTCTGAGTTGTCACACTCCTCTCTTTTTTCAGCTGGTGCTACGGCCGGCTTAGCCACTGGTGGTGGATCTCCTGTTGGAAAGTAAACAGTACAGGCTCTCTTGTTGTGAACGAGGCAATGAAGAGGCATTCACGGCACAGACAGAAGACTGAATGGAGAAGAAAGGAGTCAGTGGACAGAATTTAGTACAAGCTCTACCAAGGATCATCTAGTCCACCCCATAGGCGCCGACTTCCCGTCTGCCCCGTGCATGCTCGACCCCCACCCCTGGCCCTGGCCCTGCCCCTGACCGCCCCTGCACCACCCTCGCCCCGCCCCAATTCCACCCCTTCCCCCAAGTCCCCACCCTTGCCCCACCTCTTTGCCGCCTCCTCCCCCGAGCATGTCACGTCCCCAATCCTCCTCCCCCCCCCCCCCCCCCAAGAGCCCTAAGCGCTGCCAAACAGCTGTTAGGTGGCAGGAGGGAAGCGCTGGGAGGGGCAGGAGCAGGGACACGGCGCGCTCAGGGGAGGAGGAGGGGGTGGGTGCCGGGGGAGCTTGGCTGCCGGTGGGTGCAGAGCACCCGCTAATTTTTCCCTGTGGGTGCTCCAGCCCCGCAGCACCCACAGAGTCGGCGCCTATGGTCCACCCCCTACCAAGCCAGGACACACTCCCCAGATAGGGGATGGTATCAGACTCTAAACCAATCATCTTTTACTATTAGGCGATTACCTACTTGTCAGACAATATTAGAGCAGGGCTTTGGAGTGGAGCGCGGAGCAGTAGGTTTTATGTCCGGAGCTGGAGCAGAGCTGGAGCGGAGCAATTCAAAAATTTGATTGCTCCAAATCCCTGTATTAGACTGCAGCTGTTCACTCCTCACTCTAATGCCAGGTACCACCGTAAGCCATTCCTCTCCCTCTCTAGGAGTCTTTCAACTTTTAGAAGTGTGTTTCCACCCCTTGGGCATTGCCTGGGGTAGTTGGACACGTCTAGTTCTCACAGCTTTTCCTCACATATCAAACCTGCCAGCCCCATCATCAATTTCTCTATACTCTGAGTTGCCTCTAACTGATCTTTGCATCTCTCTGGGACTGACGTGATGCTCACGGGGGCAGAGACAGGACAGCTGTACCTTTCTCCAGTGCGTTCTGGCAAAGGGCATTGACAACATTCATGAATTAAGCCACTCACCTTCCCCCACCCGCGCCCTTCTACTGTGCCAATTCATTCATTGATGAATCTCCCTTTCCACTCATCTCACCCAGAAAAAGTCCCCTGCCCACATACACAACAGGACCTGGTTCTCTATTTCAAATCTGGCTTCCGCTCTCTGATGCAATTGGCCTAAGAAAGGGTCAGCACACAGTCATTTGGAAACTGAGAAGTAGCTAGGATGCCAAGTGGCTAATTCACTAGCTGCCATTCTGCACCAATCCCAACTTCTATACGATTTTTACACTCCGGCAGGGTGGTCGTTGCTAGCTTGTCTCTGTCCATGGACAATTCCTGAGTCCACTGGATTTTCAGACAAAGCGGAAGTGCTCTTTCCCTCCACGGCTTTGTTCAGACCTTACAAATGCTGGGTACATTTGAGCAGGATAGCTGCTTGTGGAAGAACATGCTTACTCAGCTCTAAATGCACTCCTCTTGCTCCAGGGCGGTTTCCAATGACAGAAGTGGAGCAACTGGAGTTTAGAGGTTTGGTTAATCTCTAATTTTAACATGTTTCTGCAACAGGATCCAGCAAACAGAGATCCTATAGAGAAAAGCAGAGCTGGAATATTTTTACCCAGAGTAAAGAATGCAAAGGATGGTTCCGGTTCTTGTAGAAGGACTTCAGGCAGAATCGTCCCTTCGATTGTCAGGGGCCTGGGTGGGTATCTGTGTTTTTGTCTTGTTTTCTTGATGTTTTTATTTACCTTGAGCATGTTCTGTTGAGCTGGGCTGGTAAACAAAGGCTCTCTGATTCCTCAAGGAATGTTGATGAGATTTAGCATCTTTGGGGTCTTGATCTAAGAAATTAAGGAAAACAGATACAAGAAGTAAACCGTCTACTGAGCCAAGCCACAGGCCACTCAGATGCCCCAGAGATGGCCACAGTAAAGAGTCCTGAATAGAACCTTGGGTGGCAGGCCAGTCCTCGCCCACAGACAACCTGCCAACCTGAAGCACATTCTCACCAGTAACTGCACACCGCACCATAGTAACTCTAGCTCAGGAACCAATCCATGCAACAAACCTCGATGCCAACTCTGCCCACATATCTACACCAGCGACACCATCACAGGACCTAACCAGATCAGCCACACCATCACTGGTTCATTCACCTGCACATCCACCAATGTAATATACGCCATCATATGCCAGCAATGCCCCTCTGCTATGTACATCGGCCAAACTGGACAGTCTCTAAGGAAAAGGATAAATGGACACAAATCAGATATTAGGAATGGCAATATACAAAAACCTGTAGGAGAACACTTCAACCTCCCTGGACACACAATAGCAGATCTTA